>BCLF01000060.1:929253-946045 GCA_001602275.1 Zoysia japonica | reverse complement strand
AACCGGGGGGGGGGGGGGGGTGGGGGTTCGACCAGCGACACAGCGTAGCACAGCCTGCCAGGGCGGGGCGCGGCTAGGTTTTGGCTGGCCAGGGGCACCTCAGCCAGCGTCGTAGCCTGTGAGGGGGCGGCGCAGCTGAACACCAGCGCAGCATGGCCAGGGTGTCAAAATAATTTGTATGGTAGATTTGTAGGGGAAAAAGCAACAGTGAAAGGGGTCAAAATAATTTGTATGGCTTCGGATTCAAGTTCTGAATCAATGATTTTAATTTTGTCTTGTTGGACTACTATGATGTTGGATATGTGATTCTTTCAATTTTCAGTGCAGACAACATGCTGTCAAATTTTCCCAAATTTCGTTGTCAAAGTTCAGTTTATTGTATTATATTTAAAATCACTTTAATTTAAAATCATTTAGATTCATAATGATATTATTCAAAACAGAACTAAATTTGCAATTTATGATAGAAACGTGACTGATTTTGTAAAGGGTAAATATGTCTTTTTACATGTTATTTAACACCATTAAGAGCTCTTAACATAACATGACCTGCTTGTTCACACAGTTTGAAAAAAGTGGACCGATTTTGCATAATATGAAAAAATAAACCGTTTTTAGAATTAGACTATAAAACAGAAGATGTTTTGCAATTTCTTTTTAAGATGTGTTTGGTAGAGTGGACGAAGAGAGATGGGATGGTGTCGTCCACATTTCCTTGCTTGGTTCACCGTCGAAGCCCAGAGTTAGCATCAAAGGAGGAATATTCCTCTCAAAAGTGGGATGGGTTGATCCCCTAGAAAATGGTGGACAAGCTTATCCTTTTTCGCTGGCCACGCCTGAGACCTGTGCTCCTCGTGCCGTCAGCTGCCACTAGTTCGCTCTGCACGCCACCTTCCCCAAGCGCCGCCACTCGGCCTCTAGCTCCGTCGCCCCGCCGCCTGCCCACCCTCCGTCGACGCAGAGTGTGCCGCCGACTGTCCACCCTTCGCCGAAGCTGAGGGTGTCGCCGCCCGCCCGCCCTCCGTCGACCCTAAGCACTCCGCCGCCCGTCAGCTCCAAGCGCACCTGAAAGTTGCCTAGAGGGGGTGAGTAGTCAATCTAAAAAAAATTCCTGAAAAATCAAACTCAACGAACTGTCAGACCACCGGAGTCTCCGGTAATATATCAGATAGTCCACCCCGGAGTCTCCGGTAATATATCAGATACTCCGGTCATCGGACTGTTCGATAACTTATCGGACACTTTGGTCAAACAGGCACTTGGACAAAATTTGAATCTAAGCAAAATTTAGCGAGTTCTATCAAATTTCACTTGAAACAAAAGACTAGAATATGATCTAAGAAGTAGATCTAAACAATTAAACAAGATAGAAACTAGTGAGCAAGAAGATCAAAGCAAATCTGTGAATATGAACAACAAAAACAATATGAACTTGCAAGAATGAAAAGAGCACAATGAAACATAAGATTTTACTCCGAAGTTCGAGTCCACGAAGGAACTCTACATCTCCATTGAGAGGTTCACAAAGAACAGGATCTCACTCGATCCTTTCTCTCACTCAACTAACCACAAAGGTGAGGTTGAGTTCTCCACTAGCAAATCTCCTTTTGAGAAGGGGTGAACAAACTTTCCCTGGCGTCAGCACAGAAGTTGGGAGCTCTCGGGCACGCCTAGCCGTCTAGGAGCAAAAACTCCAAGAGTAACAAACTCAAACCGAAACTCGACGGTGTCTCAAATGCTCAATGGTAGTGAAAGCACTTCTCTCACAATCTCTAGCTCAAATCTTGCAAGCTTAGGCCTTGGAAGGGAGTGGGAGAGTGTTTTTGAAGCTCAAGAGTGTGTTGTTCAAGTGTGAGTCGCCAGCCACTCCAAATGTGGCTGAGGGGTATAAATACCCAGACTCCAAAAAGTAGCCGTTGGACTGGCTTCTGACTGACCGGACCCTTCGGTACTTTGCTGAAAACTCCGGTGCCCCGGAGTCTCCGGCGCACCGGAGTCTCTGGCAACTAGCCGAATACTCTGGTGAGGCCTCTCGGGTTGGCAATGCCTGAGCCACCGGAGTCTCCGGCACTGTGCCGAATACTCCGGTGAGCCCTCTCGAGTGCGGGCAGCTAGGCCACCGGAGTCTCCGGCACTTTACCGGACACTCCGGTGAGACTTCTCTGGTTGAGGCTAACTGCCTTACCGGAGACTCCGGCAATGTGCCGGATACTCCGGAAAGGGATCTCGGGTTAGGTTAAAGTTTGAGCATTTTTGACACTTTGAGACCTCAATTTGAGTCCTCTTGACAGTACGGCATACCTAGACTTAAGAAATGATAAAATGTAGTTTTCTTTCATGAGAAAAGACTCTGTGACTTGATCCAAGAAAATTAGAGGTCTTTTTCTCTTTTAATATTTTTTTTTCTTTTTTCTTCTTTCGCGCTGTCAATACACTTAACAAAAGTCATTAGCTCTGTGAATGGTTCATCATCATCCACCAAAACCCACTAGGGGGCCTAGATGTACTTTCAATCTCTTCCTTTTTGGTGATTGATGACAACACATTCAAAGCTTCAAAAAGAGATATTATCAACGATTTTGGATGCTTGTCATATAGGAAGCTCCACTAGATGCGTGCATGGATTTGAATTCCTTGTTTTGGCTTTAACATTTCAAAATGCACATATTTGAGAGAAAATGTGAGAGCTCCCCCTATATCCAAGCATTCGGGATGCAATAAGTGAGTGGACATAATATGTGTAATGCATATGACAATAATATCCACACAACAAGTATAAGAAGATCAAAAAGAACATGTCATCATTACACCACCACATAACATAAGCAACATAAATAACTAAATCTCACCAATAGAGTACGAATAGAGTTATTACAAATCACAAATCACATAGTCTTATACTAACACTCACACAAGTCTTATATGTCCATTATTACAATAATATAAGCCCGAAAGATAAAGATAGATGACATGATAGATTTCTTCTCCCTCTTTGGCATCAGATCACCAAAAAAGAGAAAAGAATACAAAGTGATAAGCTCAAGGTGTGGCGTCGCTATCTTCATCATCTTCCTCATCATCGCCTTCTTCTTCATCGCCTTCTCCTTCACTTTCTCCCTCGGCGGCTGCGACTTCCTCTTCATCTTCTTCCTCACTCTCTTCAGCTTCACCCTCTTGCTCATGCTCTTGGACCAAGCGTTGAGCATAAACAAAAGAATCCCAAGGATTATAAAGGATAGGAGGCAGAGGAAAATCTAGATACTAAGGTTGATTTGAAGATGAGAGGCAATTCGGTCTAGTCTTGCCCTTAGAGTTTGGAATTGCTCACGGGTCTCATGCCGATGCTCTCTAATTTCGGTAGCGTTGTGAGTACAAACGCTAAAGACTGCCTTGAGAGCCCGAGCAATGAAGGAAGAAGATGAAGACTTACGGTACTTCTTCTTGGAAGCACCGTGAGAAGTATCAAGTGTGAAAGGCTCATGTGAAAAAGGATCACCTCTAGAAGACGAGAAGTGGATCCAGTAGGTGTCCCAGTGGCCTGAAAGCGATAAGGATTGTGCTTCATCTCACAGTAAAGTTGGCCATTGAGCAAAGAGTGGATCATATACATGATGTAGAGAGCATAACTGCAGCTCCGGATCGGTGTGGTAGAGGTGATAATGATTTTCTGAAAGATGAAATCAAAAACACTGAAACCCCCTCAAGTGGCATCTATGTCTTGCATCCAGTAGAGCAAGTTCCTTGCCATCTATATAACACTCGAGACATCTCCAGACCGAGGGCACAAGGTGAATACCTCTCATCATAGAGACTCGGGTCCATACCTCTCATCATAGAGAAAAGATATCTCCCCATCAAGAAGAATCCGCTCAGAATGAATCTTATGCTTTCCCAAGTTCTCTTGTTCAAATCTAAAATAGGCAGCAAACTATGAGTAGGAGACTTGGTAACGGTTGCCCTCAAGTGCCTAGTGAAGAATAGGCTCATCTCCATCCCTGTCAATCCAGAGTGTAGTGTAAAACTGGGCTATAATCTCTTCACACCAATCTTGCTTGAGCCCCATAATGTCTTTGCAGCCCTTCCACTCACAAGTCTCAATAATCTGATCAAAAACAGGATCTTCGGCTGCACTCATGTAACTCCAATCTATCCACTTCACAGGAGTTGTCCTGACCTTCTTATTCACAATCACAGACTTGTATCAATCCATGTGAAAGAGGTTGTGAAACCTGTGATCAGCATAGCCAGACTGTCTCTCCATGGTATAAGGATGGGTGTACCTCTTGGTAATGAGATCATGAGACCCTTTGGTGTAGTTGATACGCTTCTTG
Source organism: Zoysia japonica (assembly GCA_001602275.1). Lineage (NCBI taxonomy): Eukaryota > Viridiplantae > Streptophyta > Magnoliopsida > Poales > Poaceae > Zoysia > Zoysia japonica. The sequence continues at coordinate 941,714 of BCLF01000060.1, read as the reverse complement.
GGATACTCAAAGGCCTCCCTGTTCCTAAACATTGGATCTGTCACTGTGTAGTGAACCTTGGTACTCAAGAGGTGGGGAGCAAACTAATCCTGAAAAGCACTGCCCTGTCCACTAGCAACTCCCTTCCCTTTGCCATGACCACCTCGGGTACTCCTCCTTAAGGGCAAAGCAGTACCAAGAGCAACATCTCGAATGACAATAGCTTGCTCCTTCCTAGGTTGCCTCTTGAAACCCGAAACCTTCCGCCTGCGCTTGGGGTGATGATCCTCATGCTCGCTCTCAATCTCCGGCTTATGTTGAGGTTGATCTCTCCTTTCACGACCCATCTGTTTAACAAAAGAGTGTAGAAGGACCACTAAGATAATGACAAGATAGGACAAGGAGGTATGAAAGTTTGCTCAAAAACACTGCTGCACCGGAGTCTCCGATAACATGCCGAACAGTCTGTTCATCGGAGTCTCCGGCAAAGTGCCGGACACTACGGTTCACCGGACCCTCCGGCAAGTTGCCGGACACTCCGGTCCCTCGTGTTCTTGGCAAGAATCGATGAGATCTCTCTAATCATCTGAGGCATTGCAATCAAACTTTCGGCATCACAAGGATACATCAAAAGAAGATGATTCACCAAAGGAAATCCCCAGAACGGCCTACAGAGAGAGATCCGGAAAATTTGGATTTTGAATGAAATACCTCGTTATAGCCTCGATCCGACGGCGAAAATGACGGAGAAAGTGTGAGGAAGCCTCAAGGAGTCTTGGGGATCAATCCCTTGCGAGGACTCGGCCCGATCCGAAGGTTTTGTGGAAGTGGCGATTTTGGGATGAGAGAGGGCGTCGTTCATCGAATATGGGACCCACTGAGGTTTAAATACCTCTAGTGTACCGGACACTCCGGCAAAGTGTCGGAGTCTCCGGCCACCGAAGTATTCGGCACAATACCGGAGTCTCTGAGTCTCTGGTGTGCCTTCTCGGGTTCGGCCACTAGAATCACCGGATAGTCCAGTGAGGACTCTCTGGATAGAAGCAGAATTTGAAGGAAACTTTAGAATATTTGCAAGAATAGGCTTATATATTTATATTAGATGGACATATAAATACTTTGTCATATAGTGATCAGCAACAATCAACAATCAAAGCAATGATCACTTTACAACAAAGTTGGTCCAAAGACCAAGAACGATAAAATACTTTGAAAATCACACAACATTTTCATAAGTTCTTTTGTTTCACAAGCAAATAGAAAACAACTAGATGTGCATTACTTAAGCCACATTTCGAGAATCAATGATATTAAGCTCACTTCTAAGCTCACAAAAGCGCTTTTCATCTAGAGGCTTGGTGAAGGTATCGGCTAATTGGTCTTTAGTGGGTACAGGAAATATCTCTATATCCCGTTTAGTGAATGATCTCTCAAGAAATGGTGCCGGATGTCTATGTTCTTTGTGCGGTTATGATCACAAAGATTATTAGCAATTTTAATGGCACTCTCATTGTCACATAAGAGAGGGATTTTGTTCTCAAAGCAACCAAAGTCCTTAAGGGTTTGCCTCATCCATAGCAATTGGGCGCAACAGCTACCCGCAGCTATGTACTCTGCTTCGACGGTGGATAGAACAACGGAGTTTTGTTTTTTGGAGAACCATGATACAAGGGGTCTTCCCAAAAATTGGCAAGCCCTCGATGTGCTCTTTCTATCCACTTTGCATCCGGCGTAATCCGCATCGAAATATCCAATGAGATTAAAAGTGAAATCCTTTAGATACCAAAGCCCTAGGTTTCGTGTGTGAACTAAATATCTTAAGATTCTTTTAACGGCCTTTAAATGACACTCCTTTAGAGCGGCTTGAAATCTTACACACATACACACACTAAGCATATATCGGGCCTAGATGCACAAAGGTAAAGCAAAGATCCAATCATAGAGCGATATACCTTTTGATCCACCATTTTTTTACCAAAGTCAATATCAAGATGGCCATTTGTCCCCATGGGAGTGTTCATAAGTTTAGTATCCGCCATCTTGAACTTCTTGATAATGTCATGGGTGTACTTGGTTTGACATATGAACATCTCTTCCTTTAATTGTTTCACTTGAAAGCTGAGGAAGAACGTCAACTCCCTCATCATAGACATCTCAAATCTTTTCGTCATGGCCTTGCTAAACTCATCATAAAAAGTTTTGTTAGTAGAACCAAATATTATGTCATCGACATATATTTGGCACACAAATAAATCATTGTCTATTCTTTTTGTGAAGAGGGTGAAATCGGCCTTTTCAATTGTAAAACTACTTTCAATGAAAAAGTCTCTAAGGCATTCATACCATGCTCTAAGAGGTTGCTTGAGCCCATAGAGCGCTTAATGGAGTTTATAAACGTGGTTAGAATACTCATTATCTTCAAAGCCTGGTGGTTGCTCTATGTACACTTCTTCTTTAATTGATCCGTTGAGGAATGCACTTTTCACGTCCATTTGATATAATTTGAAATCGTGGTGAGTTGCATAAGCAAGTAATATACGAATTGACTCAAGCCTAGCGATGGGAGCAAAGGTTTCATCGAAACTCAAACCTTCAACTTGTGAATAACCTTTTGTCATGAGTCTTGCCTTGTTCCTTGTCATGACTCCATGCTCATCTTGTTTGTTGTGGAACACACATTTAGTGCGCACAACATTTTGATTTGGATGCTCCACCAGGGACCAGCCTTCATTCCTTTTGAAGTTGTTCAATTCTTCTTTCATGGCCATTATCAATCTGGATCACGTAGTGCATCTTCTACCCTAAATGGTTCCAAGGAAGAAACAAAGGAGTAATGTTTACAAAAAGTAGTGACTCGTGATCTAGTAGTTACCCCTTTTCCAATATCACCAAGTATGTTGTCAATGGGGTGATCTCTTTGAACACTTTGATGGACTCTTGGGTGTGAGACTAGAGGTCTTGGTTCATCTTGCTCTTCTTCTTCATCTTCTATTAATCATTGCCCTCTTCTTTTCCTTGGGCTTCATCTTGTGTTGGAGGTGATGCTACATTTGAGGATGGATCATCTTAGACATCTTGTGGGTCACGTGCACGCACATCACCAAGTGCCATCCTTTTCAATGCATCACATGCAGCTTCTTCATCATCTAAAACATCAAGATTAACTTACTCTACTTGAGAGCCATTAGTCTCATCAAACACCGCATCACACGTGACTTCAACTAAACCGAAGTTTTTGTTAAACACACGATAGGCACAAGAGTTTGAGTCATAATCAAGCAAGAAACCTTCGTCCGCTTTTGAAGCAAACTTGGATGATTTGTGTTTCTTGTTGAGAATGTAGCACTTGCTTCCAAAAATACGAATGTAAGAGACATTAGGTTTGATACCGGTGAGAAGCTCGTAGGGGGTCTTTTTCAAGATGTGATGAAGATAGAGCCGGTTGGTTGCATGACATGCCGTGTTTACCGCTTGGACCCAAAAGTGATTGAAGTTCTTATATTCATCAAGCATGGTTTTTGCCATCTCTATGAGTGTACGGTTCTTCTTTTCGGCAACTCCATTTTGTTGAGGGGAGTAGGGTGCCGAAAACTCATGCTTAATGCCTTCTTCATCAAGATACTCCTCCACTTGAGTGTTCTTAAATTCGCTTCCATTGTCACTTCTTATCTTCTTGACTCTCAAGTCGAATTCATTTTGAGCTCTTCTCAAAAATTTCTTGAGTTCTCTTTGAGTTTTGCTCTTATCATGTAAAAAGAACACCCAAGTAAAACGAGAATAATCATCAATAATTACAAAACCATATTTATTGCCGTCAATGCTTATGTAGGCTATTGGACCAAAGAGATCCATATGAAGCAATTCCAATGGCCTTGTTGTTGTCACGATGTTCTTGGCGGGATGTGACGCTCCATGTTTTCTAGCTTGACATGCTCCACAAGGCTTATCTTTCTCAAGCACAACATTGGTTATTCCTATGATGTGACCACCTTTTAGGAGCTTATTAAGATTCCTCGTTATAACATGGGCTAGCCTTCGATGCCACAACCAACCCATGTTGAACTTTGCAATCAAACACGTGTCAACTTGAGCCTTATCTATTGAAAAATCAACGAGATAAAGCTTTCTCTTAACACACCTTTAAAGGCAATTGAGTCATCCCTCCTTCTAAAGACCGTCACACCCTCATTAGTGGACAAACAATTATAGCCCATCTCACAAAGTTGTGAAATGGACAACAAATTGTAGTCCAAGGAATCAACAAGTAAAACATTAAAAATAGAATGCTCGGTTGTGATAACAATTTTACCATAACCACGCACTCTTCCTTGGTCGTTGTCACCAAATGTGATGCTCTCCATTGAATCCTCATTTTTTTCATAGGAGGTGAACATCCTTTTCTCTCCGGTCACATGATTGGTGCATCCACTATCTAGCACCCAACTTGATCCACCGGACTAGTACACCTACAAAACAAGTTAAACCTTGTTTTTAGGTACCTAAATTTGTTTGGGTCCTTTCATTTTAGCCACGAGAGTCTTGGGCACCCACACACAAGCTTTTGAGTTCTTGTTACGTGGCCCAACATACTTAGCAATAATTTTACCATGCTTGTTTTTTTATGAGAACATATGATACATCAAAAGTTTGAAATAGCATGGGCATATTATGAGAAGCATTAGCATGTTGATCATAAGACCTAGAAAGATCATTAATGACTTTGGTCTTGGCTTGCTTCTTTTGGTACGTTCCCTCTTTTGTGAATTTTGGAAAATTTTGGCCATTATTGAATTCTCTTGCATTTTGCTTTCCACCATGAACATAGCCAATACCGTCTAAGAGCACATTGTGTTCAAATATGCACTTCTTGCATATTCAACCTTCTTACTGTCAAGTTCTTGCTTCTTTTAGTGAACTTGCCCTTTCAAGATTTTCACTTGATCTTTCAAGTCATGAATCAATTTGACATTAATAGCACAAGTTTTAAGATCAATATTCTTACATCTAGCATAATGTTTGGAAGTTTTAGTTGAGCTAGGTGTATCTTTAGATTTAGAGTTAGATCGAAGAGTATCAATTTGCACCACTTGAACTCTTAACACTTTTACAAGTCTTCTTTCATGAAGCAAGTTGTTGATCTAACTCTTCATTTTTATTTTTTTCTAGAGTTAGGAGATTCTCAAGCTCAAGGCTTCTTTTCTTTTCAAGAATGAGCAAGTATTCTTGATTCTCAAGAATCTCATCTCGCTCAACTATTTGATCTATAAGCATTTTGATTTTAGTGATATCATTTTTACTTAAACCTTTAAGCAAAGCCTCATCATTACTATCACTTTCTATTTCCGCATCACTACTAACATATTTATGAGAGGTTAGATTTGGTTTTTACCTTACGCTTGCCCTCCATTGCCATCAAGCATGTGTGAGTAGTGCTCTTGCTCTTGTTGAGGTTGGTGAAGAGAGACTTGCTTGATGGCAAATGTAGCAACACTTTCATCATCCGAATCGAAACTCTCCTCATTTGAGTCCCATTCCATTTCTAGATGGGCTTCACCGGTGTACTTCTTTTTTAAAAATTTCTTGTTCTTATTGAAGTACTTCTCCTTCTTGCCATCCTTTTCTTCTTTCTTCTCATGTGGGCAATTTGCAATGAAGTGCCTATATTTACCGCAATTGTAGCAAACTCTTTTTCCTTTTGATTTGGGCTTATCTTTACTTTTGTCATCACGGTAATTTCGCTCTTTTCTCATGAACTTTTGAATCTCTTGACAAAAAGAGCCATGTCTTTATCTTTAAGGTCGGAGCTTTCATCTTCAACACTTGAGCTCTCTTCAACTATCTTCTTGCCTTTGCTCTTCTTGCTTGCTTTGAGTGCTATGTCTTGATTCTTTGAGCTTGAGCTACACTTTGACAAGTTCTTTACATATTGGGCCTCTTTCTCCATCATCTTATGGTTGATAATCTTTCTAAGCACTTCATCGGGGGTCATCTTCTTGTAGTTAGGGCTCTCACGAATTAGTGTACACAAAGTTGTGTTCCTAACCATGTAAGCGCTAATCATCTTCTTTACAACCTCATGATCGCTCCAATTTTTGCTTCCATAGGCTTTAATCTTGTTGACGAGAATCTTGAGCCGGTTGTACATCTTTTGAAGGGTCTCATTGTCTTTCATCACAATCTTCTCAATTCTCTCTCAATCATCTCAATCTTGGTAATTCTTATGGTCTTGGTGCCTTCATGAGCAACTCGAAGTATATCCTAAATATCCTTTTGCCGAATTCAACCCATCAACCTTGTTGAATTCTTTTTGATTGAGCGATGAGAGAAGAACCGTCACCGCTTGAGCAGTTCAGTGTAGATCTTGTTCTTGTTTCGGAGTGAGTTTTTCATCGTCATCACTATCCGAATATTCAACACTTGTACAAACAATATCTCATATGCTCGAGTGGAGCGAAAATAGATGATACTTTATGCTGTGCCTTCACTTGGTATAGTTCACCCCATCAAATTGAGGTGGTTTACAATTGGGTAACGAAAGAAGTTTGTGTTAGAATTATGGCCAGAATAATTGAACGGGGTTTTAGAATAGTTCTTTTTAACTCCCTTCTTCTTTTCCTTCTTCGCCTCTTCGGCCTTGAGTGAGAAAGATTCCGCATCATTCTCACTTGAAGAAGAGTGTTCAATCTCTTCGCTCGATTCTTCACTTGCTTGACTTGATTCCCTTAGACCTTTCATCATCTCTCCAAGCGGTTAAGCTCGATTCGGAGAGTTTGGCTCTGATACCAATTGAAAGTTGCCTAGAGAGGGTTGAATAAGCAACCTAAAAAAATTCTTAAAAAATCAAAATGAACTGTTAGACCATCGGAGTCTCCGGTAATGTACTGAATACTGCGGTCATCAGACTGTCCGATAACTTACCGGACACTCCGGTCAAATAGGCACTTGGGCGAAATTTGAATCTAAGCAAGATTTAGCGAGTTTTAGAAAAATTTCACTTGAAACAAAAGACTAGAATATGATATAGGAAGTAGATCTAAGTAATTAAACAAGCTAGAAACTAGTGAGCAAGAAGATCGAAGCAAATCTATGAATGTGAACAACAAAAACAATATGAACTTGCAAGAATGAAAATAGCACAATGAAACACAAGATTTTACTCCAAAGTTCGAGTCTACGAAGGAACTCTACATCTCCGTTGAGAGGTTCACAAAGAACAGTATCTCACTTGATCCTTTCTCTCACTCAACCAACCATAAAGGTGAGATTGAGTTCTCCGCTAGAAAATCCTCTTTCGAGAAGGGGTGAACAAACTTTCCGTGGCGTCACCACACAAGTTAGGAGCTCCCGAGCACGTCTAGCCGTCTAGGAGCAAAAGCTACAAGAGTAACAAACTCAAACCAAAGCTCGACGGTGCCTCAAATGCTCAATGGGAGTGGAAGCACTTCTCTCACAATCCCTAGCTCAAATATCGTAAGCTTAGGCCTTAGAAGGGAGTAGAAGAGTGTTTTTGGAACTCAAGAGTGTATTGTTCAAGTGTGAGTCGCCAGCTACTCCAAATGGGGTTGAGGGGGTATAAATATCCGGGCTCCAAAAAGTAATCGTTGGACTGGCTTCTGACTAACCGAACACTTCTGCATTTTGCCGAAAACTCCGGTGCACCGTAGTCTCCTAGTACAGCATATCTAAACTCAAAAAATGATAAAATCTAGTATTCTTCATGAAAAAAGGCTTCGTGACTTGATCCAAGAAAATTGGGAGTCTTTTTTTTTCTTTTAATATTCTTTTCTTCTTTTTGAATCTTTCGCGCTGTCAATACACTTAACAAAAGTCATTAGTTTTTTGAATGGTTCGTCATCATCCACTAAAACTCACTAGAGGGCCTAGATGCACTTTCAGCACCGCCACTAGCTAACCCAGAGGTGCCCCGTCACCCGCCCACTGCCCGCCCGGCAACCTCGAGGCGCGTCGCCCGCCCACTCGTCGTTCGTTGGCCACAAGCGCTCCACCGCCCAGCCTCTGGCTCCGCCCACCAGCTGCCCAATTGCCGGCCTCACGTGCCGACAACTGGCCTCCGGTCACCCACGGCCAATTGGCTTCTACACCGCTCCTCTCCTTCAGCTCCGCCTCTAGCTCACCTTGAGGTCATCATGTGGTGTTTGCTTAAGTGGGTGAATTTGAGGGATAAGGTCATCCCTAATATCTAGGGATGATACCATCTCATCTTATTTGACGCTCAATCAAACGCATGCTTAGGTTTAAGTAGACATGATGTGCAGTATCATGTATAAACAGTCTCATTTCCTTTCACCACTTAGGGGCCGTTTGGCCGAGCTTTACCGGCTTCGGCTTATGCATTGTAGCAACACTGTGCGTGAGCTGGTAAAAACTATGAAAACGTGGCTTCTTCGAATTAGGTAAAAATAGTTTATATAAACAATATTTTTTAGTGTGATTATAGTGTACCAACAGTAGCATATAAGCTGGTAGGGAAAAACCATGCCAAACGAGCCCTTGGATCAAGAAACAACGACGAGATACAGGTCAAGAGGCATTCAACAACGTCACAATGCAGACCGATCGATCACATCAATTTCTAGGCATTCTTTCCGATCTGCGTCTGATCCCCCGAACCGACTAACCAGACACAAAATCCCGTGCAGCCTTTGTCCGTGCGCGGCGTCGCACGTCACGATCATGCGGCAGCGGGAGGTAGGCGTCGACGGGCCACCGACTGCTCACAGAGCCATCAAGTAAATTTCTAAATCATGCATTCGAAGAGAAATGGCCCGCCCATAGTTTAACTTAAAATAGAAATGCATACATCAGTGAAACAAATCCCTTGAATGTACAATTTCCTATTGTCATCAAGTTGACAAGGGAAAAAATAACCGAGAAAGCAGCACCAGATACAAAGGTGCCACATGCTGCGAGTGGTACAATGAGGTTATGTTGAAGAAGCCAATAAGTGACCTGTGTAGCTTTGAAAGAACATGAGATGAATGAACGTGCAAGGATGGCCACTTATTTTTCATCGGATTATACAGAATAAAAAACATACCATTGCAAGATTGGTGAATTTACCAACTCCATTCACCCTAACGGAAACAATGACATAATGCCTCCCACGCTCCTTGACAGACTGCACATCTCTCAATATGTCAATTGATTGCCTTGGGGTTAAAACGTGAAGGTGAGGTTTCTTGAAACAAGTAAAATCCTTTAAAAGTAATCTATCCATGTACAGAGTGGTTCATACAAGCCATCATAAGCACTTTCGTATCATTCCGAAAATGAGCAAATCCTTAGAATGAATCTGCCCCTATACATTACGTAGTGAATCTATGTGTACAGGGTAGTGATTAAATTATCATAATTTCAGCTCCTAACAGTCAATCCAGTCCAACATAGCAGTGAAAACTATAGAAAACATAGTACTGATCAAACAAAATATCAGAGTTTTAGTTCCTGACAGCCATAAAACAGAGAAGAGCTCACTTGTCTCAAAATGATCAGAGCCAACTCCAGTCTTCAACTCTATCAGCAAGAGGTTTGAATGGATTTTTTTTTCCATTTTCACCTCCTCCATCCAACTTTTGTTAATATTCTATTTTACTCCAGTTGGTAACCCTTGCGTTAGCTAGCTAATTTATAAACTAAACAACTTGGTCCTAATATATGCAATCAACACAAAATCTCTGAATTAGCCTGTACAAAACTAGGGGTATGTGAGGTCAATTCTGGACTATCACTCAATTTTCACAAAGTTGCAAGACACAACAACAACAACCAGTGTTCACAAATTGCAACTAAAACCTAACAGAATTCCCCACATGAATGACACATTTAATTTCTATGAAAAATCATGGAGTCAAATAGAATCAGAAATGCACTAGACATGCAGATCAAACAAATCACTACGAGAAATTTTGAAGGGTAAAAAAGGGGAAGAAGGAATTCATACTTGGAATTGCTACGAGAAGGGGATTCATCGGAGTTGAGGCCTGAAGTGCTTCCTCGTCCTGCCTGCTAGATGCTGCTCTTCCAGTACCGCTGCTCTAGGCCATTGCCTCGTGCTGTTCCTCCCTATTTGCAGCACCGCTGCTCCAGGCCGTCGTGCTCTGGCTCCTGGCTGCCACGCCACTCTGACCCTCCTGCTGCGCCGCCTAACCTGCTCACCACGCCGCTGCTCAGGCCACCTTCCTGGGCACGATCTGTGTAACGAACCAGGTTTTTGTTACTTTTCGATAAGTTTCGATCTTCTGTGATCTTATCAATCTCAAGCACGACAATCAAAAAAACATAACAAAAGTATTAAAAAAACGAGAATAGAAAAATAGCATGTCAAAGCAAATTTATTAAAATAAAATCCTCTAAAGAGGTCCATCGGCACGCAGGCCGAAAACATCTCAGAGGAGAAAGATCATTATCGAGAAATCTATCAAGAGCAGCAATGAAAGCATCATCACGACAGCGACAGCAAACCTCCTCCACACAGGCAAGCTTGAGCGCAGAGCTGACTTCACGGTCCGTCGTAGACGTAGTCGAAGTCAAAGCTGAGACTATCTTCTAAAAACAACAAATTAGAAAGCCGTGAGTACGAATACTCAGCAAACCGCATACTACCTATCAATAATGTATGCATGCAAATGGTTTCAAAGGTAAAGGCTGGCTCAAGTGCTAAATGCAAGTTTAAAACATTTCACTTTATTTTAAGATGCAATAAAGTTTTATTTTAAAACTGTCAAATTTTATTATCTTGCCCCGTAAGGATCTCCGTTATCCCGGACAGGAGTTCATTTTAAATGCCGGTGTAATCTTTACACTCGGTCACAGCTCAAAGGCCGGAGTCCAAAATATTTTAAAATAGAAGAGGAGAAAGGAAAACAAAACTACTCAACAAAGAGCACATAAACCCACGAGAAGTGCCATCGGGAACTACCGTCATAGTCTCGACGAACACACAAGACCGTCCACAAGCTTTAACTGGCGTTATCTGTGCTCCAGGATAGAGATCCTAAATGCCTACGCAATCGGGTCTTAGAGCTGTGAAGAGCCTACCACTGATCAGGTGGGGTATCTCAATCTCACGTGGGGAGTCATAGCTCTACACCACACTAACACAACACCGCCAACCTACGGGTAGACAACCAGTCTTGATAAGCTTCAAGATCAAGCCACTGCCCATACAGGTAACGTGGTGTGCATGGTTGTCAACTGAACGTACAAGGCTCAAAAGACTCGGTCCTTAATTGCGAGGCAGGCACTCTCTCCAACCTCAACGCCAACAAACAACAAGTCTCACAGAAAGATCCCAGCCCAGATCATTCCGTTGTACCCACCACAGTTACGCCCACAGGGACTTTTCAAAAATTCCCAGCTCCTCGTACTCTATCCTGCCCCCGCTAAATAGTTATGTATAATTATTTGTAAAACTCACACATTTGAATCACAGTTTCAAAATCATTTAACACAAATTCTATTTTTATAGTGATAGGTGTGAGATAAAAATAAATACGACTAAGCATGGCTAAGTATAAAAATAAAATAATTATTCTAAAGCAATCCTAGGCTCATATTTATGAAACAATAAATAGACATGACTTAGAAATGTTGCTAACATATTTTAAAACAGTTGGCATGTAAATTAGAGTTGCAAACAAAACATGCAGTTTAAAATACAGGGTACAAAAGTGATCAAAGAATACGGCTTGCCTGGCACCTCGGGATCGTAGTCGGGATCCGGATCGTCAAACTGAGCGGGCTCGCGATACTCCTCCTCGGGATTTACAGCTAAACACAGCACGAACAAGGGTCAGAGACTAGGTACACGACAATTAAATTCGGTAATTAAATTTAAATTGAAACTACTAGGCTAAACGTGCGCAAAACGTTCTCCGAAAAATTCTACACGACATCCTCGACGAGACAAATTAACGAAACAATTTTGAGAATCTACTGAGATCAAACGGAGTTCCCCAAAAATCTTAAAATATCTAGACCACGAAGAACTAGATTAATCGCAAAACAATTAACCGTAAATTGATTAGCAACTAATTCATCAATGCGTCGGAGAGGAAAAGGAGTTTGAGAGAGGGGAATTTTCTCACCACACAACTGGAAATAGGAGACGGAGATCGCGCACTGGAGTCGGAGATGAAAATCGGAAATCACAGACGGAGATCAGAGCAGCGGAGTCGGCGCACTGGAAACCGGTTCCGCGTACCAGAGAAATCGGAGCAGGTGACGCAGCGGTGGGGTCCACGGGGCAGGCTCCCAGCGGAAGGTGGCGCGTGGCTCCGGCTCGGGCGACGGGTCAACGGACAGAGACGGTGCGGGCGACGAGCGACTGGGGGTTCGCGTCGGTGCGGGAAACAAGGCGGTGACGGCGATAGGCGCGCGACGCGGCGACGTGGAGGCAAGGCGGGACGGAGCGGTGACGCGATCTCGGGAAACGGCGTGAGGCTTCACGCGGAGACAGGCGG
>BCLF01000060.1:905615-926896 GCA_001602275.1 Zoysia japonica | reverse complement strand
CATTATTCATTTTAGTGGATGTTTTTTGATTTCATAAGAAAATTTTTATTTACAATTCCAATTCAAATTCAAATTTTAAATTTAATCTGAACATTTTATTTCCTTTTAAGCTTATGGGACATAATGTGAATTTGTGAGATAAAATTGATTCATATAACATTCCCTAAAATAGGTAATAAGAAAACTTAGTAAAAAATGATTGAGGAGCAAATAAGTCTTTTTCAAGCCACTAAATGTATAAGAGTGGCAAATAAGGAAAGAAAGTTAATATTAGTGTTTGATAAGGAAATTCAAAATTTTAAATGGCTAATAAGGAATAAAAAAAATTTCAATGGCTAAGGAATTGACCCTAGGCTCAACAATAGCACTATTTGTTGTTTCCTCTTTGGCGCTTTATTACCTACTTCTACAATTTGCTCGAGCAACCACAACGTAGTCCAAAAGTAATCCGTAGAGAATAAAAAAATTGCTATAGATATCAATAAACATTGTGAGGCCGTCCATAAGGAGTTCATAACAAAAATTACTCAAAAATTTATGGACTACTCATAAGAAATAAAAAATTAGTTTTCTTCTACTCTTACACTATGGCACAAGCTTCAACAAACAATCTGAAATATTTTCTATTATTTTTTTATATCATATGTCTATTGCCTACATTGTGAGGTGGTCCATAGCTAAAAACTATTGTCAATGAGTTCCACCTAGGGTGTATTTGTTTATGTGGATAAAGAGGGATGGGATAGGGATATCCACTTTTGCCCCATGTTTAGTTCTGTGTCAAGAGCTCGGTCAGTGTCACAAAGAGAATATTCCATGAAGATGCGGGATGAGACTCTCCCTCAAAATTTGACGGACAAGCTCCTTCGGCCACCCGCGTAGCAGACGCGCGTCTCGCTCCACCCGCCACCGGCGTCTCTGGCTGATCCGTTGTCTTTCAAAATTTCAACGTCCTTTCTCTCTCCCCTTCCGATCCAAAATCTCAACGTTCTTTTATCTCTCCTGACCGTCGCCCCTTCCACAACTCTCTCTCACTCTCTCATCACATCGCAGGTGGCTGGGCGGGCGGAATCGGCGGCAGCCCGCGAGCAGGGGCGGTGCAACGGCGGGCGACGCGGCAGCGGACGGCTCAGCGGCGCGCGGCTCTGCGTCACGACAGCGGGCGGCGCAGCGACGCGCGGAGAAGCAGGGCGGGAGCAACGTCGCGGCGGCGGGTGGCAGCAATGGCAAGCGTTTCGGTGAGGCGTGAGCGCGGCAAAAAGGGGGTGACGGCGAGCAGTGGGCTCCGAGACTGCGGACCAGCGGCTGCGAATGGCAGGCGACGGTGAGCAGTGCAGCGGCGTGCGGCAAAAGGTGGGCAACGGCGAGCGGTGGGCGGCGCGACTGCAGGCAACGGAGGGCGACGCAGCTCTGGGCGCTTCGCATCCCAAAAATTAGGTACCAAAACAAAGATGTAATTAGAACCCTTAATTATATTTAAGTAAATTGTGTTGCATATTTGGATTTTCCATGTTTTAAAAATTCATTCATTTCATGTCTTCTCATATTACAACACTTTGTAGTAAATTGTCATGGAAAATAATTTCACCAAATTCATATTTAAATTCAAAACATTTGAAAGAATAAAAATTTGCTTGTGGACATGAATCATTATACATATATAAAAAAAAGAGAGAACGAAATGGAGCACGTTACTTGCACGGCCCAATTTGGCCAACTGCCCCTGCTTCCTCCTCTGTCTCTCTCTTCTGCTTCCACCAAGCCGCACGAGCTGGTTGTCAACGCTGCCGCCGCCCAAGCACTGCCGTGCCGCCACCATGCCGCGCCCCGTCCTGCTATGAATGAGCCGAGTTACTTCTCACGCGCTCCTCAACCACTCCAATCCTTCTCCTGCAAGCAGCTAGCTTCACCCGGCCTCATCCATTCCCTGCTCTCTCTCTGACAGAGGTTCACTTGGTAGCAGAAATATCCTTGGAGCACCGCCTTTCTCGGCCATAAAAATCCTACACCGAGGTCTCTGCTCCTTTCTACCACCATTCCTCAGCCCCAGAGCAGGAAATCGACCAAAGAACAAGTCCAATTTTGGAGAAATCATAGAAAGCCCCAAATTCCGGCCGCCGCGCCATTGACAGAAATTGAAGCTCCTCCGGTGAGCTCCGCTTCAATTTCTTGAGCCTGGAGCTTCCCTACATGTTGCTGACCACCTCTGCATTCTTTTTGTTCCAACATTTTTGGGAAAGTCATGGTCGTCGCCGTCGCCCCCTGTCCGTTTCCATCGCCGTACGACGTCGACTGCAACTCTCCGGCCGCAACCGACCTCACCGAGCCACTGGTGAGCTTCTATGCGTGCTTTGGGCTGTTAGCATGCCACAATTTCTATCCAAGGACGCTTCTCCCTGGCTAGCCACGTCCCTGCCTTGCCGTACTGCCGCGGCCACCGTTGCGCCGCCGCTGCGGACGGTCGCTGCCTACGAGCTGACCCTTACTCTAGTAAGCACGAGCACCCGCATCCATTTTTGCTAAGTCCTGGCCGGAAGCCATCACGAGTTCACCGCTGGCAAGCTGCCTGAGAGCCACCGCCCTTGCCCTGTGCTGCTATCCTGTTGCGAAGGAAAGGAAAAATATGAAGTAAAAGAGAAGTAGAAAAATGCCATAAGAGCATATATTAATATTTAGGGTAATTGGTAATATAAATAATGTCTTGTGCCACTGCTTTACAACACTTCCAGATAATAAACTTTGTTAGTCTAATTTCTTAATATTTTAAGAGAACATCCTATTTTATTATTAGAATTAGTTTAGAAGTTCATATAATAAATACGCAAGTAAGCACATTTAACATATATTTTCATCATTGCATAGGAAGTAGGTAAGACCCATATGGTCTTTTATACATCAAAAACTTCTATTGTATTTTATAATACAGATAGAAATTATAGAAAGCTTGTATAACTGTTAGAACCTACTTTTTCATTAGGTGAAATTAGTTTAGAAAGTTAGACAATAGCTATAATTAAACTCCATGAGTTTAGTCCTAATTATTGTTTATTTCTACTAAAATAAGAATTTTATACATATCCGTCTCAGACGTTAAATTGATTAAATCAATCGAAATAAAGGCGCACATGTTTTTCTTATGAAATAAAAAGAAAAATAAATAATATGTCTAGGTGAATATGGCCTTTATGAAACTAGGACCTAAAATTTGCTTAAACCACGTTCATGCATCATGCATTATTTCAAAATATGCATTCCTCATTCTTATTTGGTTTTTATTCTAATTCTTTGATGTTTCTCGATGTTGACTTGACGTGCATGTGAGAGATTCGTTGGAGGACTACATCGCATGGCAAGCACACCCCCTTGATCATTTTGATACTATGTTTGTAAATGAAACTAAGTGCCTAAAATGTAGGATTAATATGTGCATAATTTATGCAACTAAAATTTGCTCATCGGGTAAATGTTAGATATTTCTTATTATCATCCGTGTCTACCTTTTTGAGCTAGTTAGTATTTTTCCTTGTAACCATAGTATGGGCATATTGATGGGTTAATCCATAGGATCACGATGCAATTTATTTACATCGTGGAAACATGCTTAGTTGTAGGTCTATGACTAATATTAATATTAATACTTTTCTAGTAATTACTAGTCCACATGATATTATCTAGGGGAGTTTTGATTGATAAGTGATTAGAGTTATGAGTCGGTGACGACGAGTTGTCATGATAGGTAGTTCATGACGATGATGATATTGACAGTTAGATGGAGATAGGTAGAGATTGATTTGAGAGACCCGTCACATCACATAAGGACCGGTACATTTGACTCTTGACTTAAGAAAATATCATGCGACCATAGATGTCAGTATGGGCTGGCTATGGTCAAGTAGTTAGTTGAAAGCTACCTTGCCTTCTATGAGTAGTCTGCACGTATAGATAATTCACTTAGTGGATGTATCCAGAGGGACCTCCATCACTACGGTGTTGGGCCCAAAGTTTACCGATACAATGGATTGCATTTCTGAGACTTTCACCCAATGTAAGGAGGACTAGCCTCTGGGGTGTTAAATCTTGGTAAATAATCAATGCTTTTCAAGAAAGGCAAGAATAGCGGACGACTAGTGAAAATGTGATATGTGATACCGATGTGCACACTTCATGAGTGTATGATGCTAGCTACACCACATACGGACACTCATAGTCCATGGGTACAGTGTACAAACTTTGCAGAGTAATAAATCTATTCGAATAGCCGTGCTTGCAGCATTAAGCTTCTTAATGATGGATCTTTGTTTAGAGTAGAATAATAAATAACTCACATTGGTCTTGCATATATTGATTGTGCGCAAAATAGTTGGAGATTCGGGTTCATGACTTGGTGGTCATGGATCATTAGAAATGATTGACGTAGAGGTCAAGTGCGATTACTTCATGTGCTTACATTACATTCATTCATTTAATCACTTTCACCATGTAATTATCTCACTATTCAAGCTAGAATGTCCTTGCTCATTTATGCAAAAATTAGCCATATTATCTTAATTTTCTTTTGGCCATTCATTTATTATGATATTGCAATTATTATTAATCCGCATAGCTTGCCTCCGTAAATTTGTTTTCAGATATGTCGAAGATTCGTGGTGAGGAACGATTTCTAGGAGATCAACTTTCAATCAATTGCCTGTCGTTACAAAGGACATACACGCTGGATAGATGAAATCCTTATTTGTTTTTCCACTATTTGCAACTGTGAAGGTTTTTTTGTAGGCCTTCGAGCTAATAATTTGTTAAAAGTTCAAAGTAAATTCATAGATGGACTGTGCAGTTGTGATTTCACTGTTATATCCGAGATGCGGCAGGGCGACGGCTAGCGGTGGGCGTTGGCGGCGTGGCCACGGGCCAGCGTCTGCGAATGGCGAGTGACGTGGTTGGCTGAGGGCGACGGCGACATCGGCGAGCAGTGCAGCGGCAGGGGGCGAGCAGACGACGGTGACCGTGAGCGGTGGGCGGCGAAGCCATGGGTGGCGGGTAGTGGGCTTGTGCCCGTAGACTTTTTTAATGGGACCCACTTGAGTTTTCCTAGGAAACGATTTCATAGGAAAAAATAATTTCTCTACGGTTTTACTTGAAACCGTAGGGCATGCTCGGTTTCCGTCGATTATTTGCTTAGGAAACATTCTCTAAGTATTTCTTAGGGAAATTAATTTCTCTAGAGTTTTGATTTCTAGGGAACCATGTCGATTTCAGCAGTGATGACACATGGGCTTTTTTGTTTGAGCTAGAGATTTTGAGGTTTTAAAAAAGCTGACCGGTAGTCAGTTGAAAAGCTGGCTAATAGAATAGTGATTGTTGACTTTTATAATATATACATAGCTTCTTTGCACATAAAAAAACAAAAAAAGTAGTTTTGCGTGAGCTTTTTAGCTTTTAGTTCAGCTTTTAGTTCATTTTGTCAGAAACTAGCTTTTCAACGTTACAAAAGACAGTTTTTCAAAACCGTTTCAGCTTTTCAAGTTTTAGTTTTTCAACTGAAAAAGTCAGCCTGAAAGCTGAAACTGAGCCATAAACTGAGAAGGTCCTGCAGGCAGGCTCCTCAGTTTTCCTTTCTCCGAAGTCTGGAATGGCTGAATTTACTACTTTAAGCGTCGCCGTCTAACCAATTGCCCATGCCATCAACGTCACCTCATGTTTTTCAGCCGTCAGATCGAGATCTTGCGGATCATTTACTCTGGTACGTGACGGCAGTGTGTTCTTATTCTGGCGCCTTGCTCAATTTTGCTGTGCCTCCGCATCCTCTTGCTTTCCGTGACACTCTCCGTTTTTAAATTATTAGCATCATTGATTTCAGACATTAATTTTGATCATTCATTTTATTTAAAAATTTGTTCAAATATAATTTTTTGTTATTTTTTACTATATTATTAGTGGTATTTAAAATATAATTAATAATTTTATACATTGAAAGAAAATTTTAAATAAAACGAATAATCAAAATTGATGTTACAAATCAATGGTGTTAATAATTTAAAAAGTATAGCCTTTTTTTTTCCTTGTTCTATTGTTTTCTAGTGCAATGTCCTGCTTCGGTGATGTTGCACTTTCTAGATCTCCTGGCGTTACTATTTTTTTTCTTTACCCATTGAACAATACTTTTCAGATGTTATGTAAATATAAATTCAAACCATAGAATTTGCTGATACGCTCAGCAATATGTTCTTCTCCATAATTTGCTGATGCATCGACTGTTTGCATTTTTCATAGTGAAATTATTTTGCCACCTCTCAATCTTCTCGGTTTACTAAATACTCGCTCCGTTTTTTATTTGATATCACCATTTATTACAAACATCAACTTTGATCATTTATCTTATTAAAAAATTAATTTAAATTTAAAAAATAATAAGTTATAATTCAAATATCTTTGACGATAAAGCAAATTATAATAAATTATATGAAATTTACCATATTGTTTTGAATAAGATGAATAGTCAAAGTTACTGTTTGTAATTAATGGTCACATAAATTTGAGAACGGAGAGAGTACCACATTTGTTTCTTCTTGTCGGAGGTCTTATCCAAAATCATACCAAACATTTTCGGTCAATGTTATTTTTTCAGTGATTTTTTGACAAACGGCGCACCGTGCGCCGCCTTCCACTAGTGCATAATATAGAGAGCATGGTTTGGAAAACATTTTAAACAGGACTAGTCTGAGCCAGATTGGAATGGTTGGCTGGTCATTTGAGCCAGATTGGAATGGTTGGCTCGTCAGTGAAATAGAAACCCAATGTCACTGATAAGATGATGATATATTTTCAAAACTGAATATTAAATTGGACGCGAAGAACGAGCTCCAACACCTGTTGGAGCGGGAAAAGTCAGTGTCACGCTCTGGACACCGCCCTCACTTTTATTTTTCGATTAATTTAATATATATCATTATAATTTTAAAAATTTAAGACATACTCACAATTCAAGTCGTTTTGGACAAAGACACAGAAAAACATAACTTTGACTTTGATTTTTTCTCAAAATATTTATCAAAAAGTGACATATATATGCTTTTATAAAAGTAGTTTTAAGACAAATTTATTTATATAATTTTTATATTTCTAAACTTAACAACTTAAAAGTTATTTGTAATTTATATTTTTAATGTTTGACTAAATCAAAGTCTAAAATGACTTAAATTATATGTATAGAGTGAGTATAATCATAGCCCATATGTAACTGAAAAAAATAAACCGTTATTATTAATAGAGTGGTGATATATTTTAATTTTAGAGTTTATGGTGATTGTTACACAAAACCTCCATATTTTGCTTTGCGTCACTTAACCACAAGTTTATATCATATTATTTCATAAAACCCCACAATCAAGAATTAGTATAAATATAATTATGATTTTAATTTTAGATTTGCACGATGTATAAATTTTGTTTACTTTAAATAAATGAAATCATTGAGTGAGATGCAAAAACGAAATCTCTCAATATGAAAGTGTAACATTTACATTGTTTTGTTAATGGTGAGATTTTGTACACCATTATGACAAAAGAATCTAAGGTTAAACGACATAAACTAGAATTTAAGATAATGTGAAAAAGAACCCCAAAATCTATTCTCTCCGTTCTTTATTTGATGTCGCTGTTAACTTTCAAATTCATCTTTGATCTTTTATCTTATTTAAAAAATTTACTCTAATGTGTAAAATTTTAAGTTAGGATTCAAATAACTCTAATAATAAATTAAATTATATCAAAATATATAAATTTTATAAAAATTTTTAAATAAAACGAATAGACATAGTTAGATTTAAAAATGAAAGAGTAGGTTTCTATGACTATTAAAAAAAATGAAGTATATCTAACCGCCCGCCCTTTTATTTTTCAAAACCCCCCTCTCCCTCTGGTCGCCGTCACTCCACCTAACGTTCTCTCTCAATCTTCCCCACCACCGCTTCCCGGCTCCCTCGCAGGTGACTCTCTCCCCCTCTTCCGTCGCCGCTGGGAGTGCCCCTGGGTGCGCCGACCGGAAGCGTGGTGTCGCCGGCTGTCGCCTCCCCGAGCCGGGCGAGCCCCACCGTCGTGGCCTCCCCGAGCCGAGGGAGCGTAGGCCTCCCCGCCGCGGCGCCTTGCGTCGGTGCCGCACGCCGTAGAAGCGTCACCGACCTCCTCCCGGCCTCTGCGCGCTCCGGGGATCAGCTCTCCGCCTCCGACGCCGCGGTGGGTGGCGCTTGCGTGCAAATTTGACCAACGGAGTACCTCTCCCTCTCTCACCTGGTTTCTGATGCCTGTGGTTGCATTCGATCGTGCAGAGACCGCTGCTCGCGAGCAGGAGCGAGGAGTACAGGCTGCTGTTCCGGTTGCCGCCTGACGAGGTAAAATTCGACATTTTTGACGGTGGGGGCCGAGTGACCCCTAGCTGAGTGCTCTGCCTCTGCGATTTAGGCTTTGAACACAAGTGACCGTACTTGGGCTAAGGGGATTGATTTCTTGCGGGGTTTGACTTTTTTTTTATCGCAGGTCATTTTCTAATATGACTAATCATATCATGATTAGTTCATTGATGTATTGTTCTCTCTGGACTAAGGCAACATCGTGCTATGGGGATTTGGTTTCTTGCATTGAATATTTGAATTTGAAAAGAGTAATGTTGGTCCAGTTATGATGAAATATAAAGGAAAAGTTGTAGTAAACGTTACTGATATCATCACTGATTTGTTTTTGTTTTCTGATTGGAGGTTTGTACTTTGGTGGGCGTCTTATGTGACTCTTTTGAAGTAATTATGTCAAGGTTGTCTGTGCCCAAGACTTCAGGCTTTTGGCTGCGTAGCTCGTAGGTAAGATTGGTAACTAGCCGAGGTTTTACCCCTCTGTGCTCTATGGCGAAGTGGATGAGATTTAAAAGAATTGAGGTAGACTAGATAATTGGTAATTCTTATTGCTTGCCTTCCAAGCAACCATGCCTTTGTTTATATAGAGGTAGGATCAACCCTAATCCTAACTAACTGATCTTATCCTAAAATAACCTAACTTGGCCGTTAAGTAAGCGCGATCTGCTACAGTGCGCGGTTGCTACAGTGCTATGCCCAACTAGATCTCCTAAACTTATGGAAACTAAATCTCTTAATTTACCTAAAAAATACTAAATTTTAGGCAATCTGGTTTCTGCGCCTTGGCCCTTTAGGCCGACGGCACATGACATCTCCCCCTCCCTTGAAGATCAGCTCGTCCTCGAGCTGGAAAGATGGATGGTGCCGTCTGCTGTGCCGTGGCGGGACAGAGCATCTGCCCACCTGTTCGCTCCTCCCGGCTTGTCTTTGGCCTTGCAGTTGACTCCCAAAAACTTGCCCACCCAATGTGAGAGAGAGAGAGGGTTGGCAATGGCATTGTAATCGTGGCCGAGCTTGCGGTAGTACCCCAGGGGTCCGAGGAACCCGCGCAGTGCCCGTTCCGATTGGGGCTATGGCCAATCCCGAACGTCCTGAACTTGGGCCAGGTTCATGGTGAAACCAGGTGGCGCCGGCCTGCTTGTGGGCTGCGCCGGCCCTGCCCTTGGCACAGGGGTTTGTAGTAGCTCTTTGCCTTGTTTCAAGGGTGTCGGAGTTCCCGCTGCAGTTGCACACGTATCGATGGCGAGAGACTGTGGGTTGTGGATCTCGACGTCGAGGCTGAGTGGCGGCTTCAGTCCAGCTGTGCATATCTGGACCTGCTGTGTCTCTGTTAGAACGCCCACTCGTGGGAACAGCGGTCTGTCATTGTGTTGTTCCTCGCTTTCCGTAGATCTGTTGTCGGACAGCACGGAGTTTGTACGGTACTCCTCCGTGAGTTCAACGACTGATTCCGTAAAGGCCTTGACATTCTCTATCAAAGACTTGAGGAGAGCCTCCAGATTCGTAAGTGATGGTTCCGACATGGCTGATGGGGTTGGCGGCGGCGGCGGTGCTGGCGATGGTGATGGTGGCTGCGACGGCGGTGGTGGTGGTGCGGATCGTCTGGATCGTGATACCAGGTTGTCAAGGACGTCTGTGCTCAAGACTGCAAGCCCTTGGCTGCATAGCTCGTAGGTAGAATTGGTAACTAGCCGAGGTTTTACCTCTTTGCGCTCTATGGTGAAGGGAATGAGATTTAGAAGAATTGAGATAAACTAGATAATTGGTAATTCTTATTACTTGCCTTTCAAATAACAACCATGCTTTTGTTTATATAGGTGTAGGATCAAACCTAATCCTAACTAACTGATCTTATCCTAAAATAACCTAACTAGGCCACTAAGTAAGCGTGATCTGCTACAGTGCGTGGCTGCTGCAGTACCATACCCAACTAGATCTTCTAAACTTACGAAAACTAAATCTCCTAATTTACCTAACTGAATACTAAATTTTAGGCAATCTGGTTTCTGCGCCTTGGCCCTTTAGGCCGGCAGCACATGGCAAATTATATGTGACTTTTTCATTGAGATTGATTTAATTATGGGTTTTAGAGTGTAAATTCTCAATAATTTGGTTAATAATTCATTGAGTTATAATATTATGTATCACCATATGTATTGAGTTTTTTTTTTATTTAAAAGTAATTAAGGGTTGGCCATTCAATAGTATTTATAGATTACCATGTCCACTTAAATGGAGTGAAACATTGCATTCACCATTTCTGGCTGAAAGGCAGGCAATTAGTTTTTGGCTTGTTACTCAAAACATTTTGTCATCCAGGTTCTTTTACAAGATTTTAACTGTGCACTCCAAGAAAATATTCTTCTTCAGGTATTTCATTGAAAGCATCATTCTATCTTACTTATTGCAACTTCTGACCCTAGTGACCCGACGCTATATTCATGTATCTTACATCCATTGTGATTTCCTTGAAATGTATATGCACATTTGGTTAAAGCTCAAGTTAATTGTGGCTTATTTGACCTATCATGTATGTGCTATCAATCAATTAGTCAACTATATGGTTTGATCTTATTTGCATAGCAGTCTACTAATACAGTCAAGATTAAGGCATATATGGTAACTACACATGCTGCAGCAGCAGTTCTACCAAACCATGCTAGGCTTAAAAAAAAAAGTTAAGCCATGCTTAGGAATATGCTTCACCCATGCTAGTGCCGCAAGTCTAATCTTTTCCATCCAATTAGCGAATATCCGAAGCGGTTACTCTAAGAAAATAATTAAATTTAATATTCAAATTGTATGATGCCTCACGAATTGAAAGAAGCCACCTTTTCTTTGTTGGTTTATTTTTATTCATGTTTTAAATTATGAAGAAAAAAACTTGCTGTCTATTATTTGTTTTCTTTTAACTTACTCATTCATTACTGTAATTTCAATTTTATTGACGCTTTAACCAAGTAACCTATATCTTTAAAAATACAGTAGGTTGTCACACTGTTTTGAACAGAGAATTAAATTGGAAATTTAGCAATTTTATTATGCTAGGCACAGTGTTATTTTTAGTCGCATATTTTAATGATTTATGCTGCTAAATGTATTTTCCTGCAGGGGCATATATGTATTTATTTCTTCACCATATATGCTTCTACTCTAACATTTTTGGATATGAGACGAAGGTAATGAAAGATCTGAAGACGGCACCTGCCATATATGGTGTTATAGTTTACTTAGTTGCATTTTCTGGAAATGCTATGACATCATTCCCTTTGTCCAGAAAACGATACCTCTGCAAGAGGTAACTGATGTACGTAAAGCAAAGACAGCTGCCATTTTCCCTAATGCGATTGAAATTATTGCTGGTAGCAAAAGGGTGAGGAACCTGTCACACCAAATTCCATGTGCGTTTCACATTATATAATCTCATGCACTCATATTTTGCTACCTGTAGCACTTTTTTGGATCTTTCTTGTCACGCAACGAGGCTTATCAAATTATAGTAGATGGGTGGGAACAGCACGTAAGTGATGCAAGAGTGCTTCTTGAACGGCAGGTTAGTAGACTTTTCATTGCTGACCACAATGTTGATGTTGCTGTTTATTTTTAAACTATTATTCCTGTTTTCTCTTTGCAAAGGATGCAAAATCAGCAAGTTGCAGTGAAGAAAATGGTTATATTTTATTGGAAGGAGCAAAAGAGTCTAAGCAAAAGGAAGATTCATCAGCCCTGGACAGGTTTTTGCATTCTGAACAGTAGCACTGGGGTTTTGCATATTCAAATGAACTTCCTTTCTCCTTTAATTGATTGTGTTTCTTGATTCAAACTTCTTGGACTGTAGGTCTCCCGTCAGTGCAGCTGTCAGAAGTACAGAAAGTGGTGATTCAGAAATAAATATTTCCAAAAGGTTTTCAAAAGTGCAGGAGGATGGACTTGAAGACAATACTGTTGAACTTAACCCATTCAGTTTGGGCCCAGTAGATGATGATGCTCCTAATGGTTTGTTATGATCTTCCTTCTATTCATTTTTATATCATTAGTTGCTGTGTTAACCATTCTTACATGATTGTCTCGCCTACTGGTCATAATGCATTTTCTCACAGTACTGAAGTCCTACACTATGATCACGGAGTCAAAGTTTCAGGTTAGCTAATTTTGTTCTTGATTATTCTGGTCTTGACATGACTTCATGTTACCGACATCCTATGATCCTAACGACAGGTGTCTGTGGAGGTCCTTTATAATATTCTATTTTTCTGATGCTGCTTTTGGCTTTGTGGATGATTTCCACAAAAAATGCGGTGACAAAGGTTAATAGTAGATTGCTGTACCCTTATTCAATCAGCACATTTCGGTTAAATAGAAAATTGAAATGGGTGCTGTGAATTTAGTTGCTCCAAATGGTGCTTGGATGAGCAAGGGCAACTTGTAAGGAATGTCGCATTTTTGCATCCAATCAAGACTTATTTTGGTATATAAGAGCTTCCGCATAAGTTTGATTGAATAAATTGATTGGTATAGAAAACTGTGTGTGGTGAATTCAAGAGTATCAATTTTGATCTATACAACTTTCTATAGGTGCGAAGTTCGGAACTTGTCAGGAGGTGCAGAAACTTCAGGTTTATGAAAACAGGTTTGTCTATGACAGTTCCATTCACATTGGATGATTATATAATTAAATTGTGTTTTTAAAGTCGAAGAAAATTTAACCCAAGTTGTGTTTCAAAGCAGAAGAAACCTTTGTCCATATTTTTCTATTACTTACTTTGGGTTTTAGCTCGACAAGGCTGTACATCAATTCAGTAGATTGTGATGTGCATTGCTAACTTTGTAAAGAGATACATGGATAACAGCTTTTGTGTAGCTATTCATTGTTCTTGTATGCATTCAGAGATGATTGTGTCCAGTCCAAAATGTATTCATCTGTCCTTTTGATTTTACCATATTCTTGTTTCTTGTAGTTTGTGTTTCCATGTGAATAATAATCTATGGTATTTTCCTTTTGTACTTGTTAACAGACATATGATGATTAAGACATCTCAGTCAATCGGTGATGCTCCATACGTGACCACTTCACTGTTGAGGTGAGAAATCCACAATCCAGATGATAATGTTGGTTTATCCCTCTTTAAATTGCTGTTCTCTGATAAACTCGGAGCGTATATATTTCGTGTACTTGACATAGTTTAAAGTAAGTTTTAGTCACCACTAATATCTCATGCAATTGACTTAGAATTGATATGGTATTTTGTTGAATTCCTAGTATAGTAAATGATTTTCTTACTAAAGTTGCTTACTAGTGTTAGAAATATGTGTATAGGTTAGAGGCTTCCTATATTTTCTATTTTCCTTTAGGGGTTCTTTGTATATTTCCCTCACCTGTATCTCTATATGTTGGGGCTTTTGGCCTCTTTGATGAATACAAGTGCTATTCATAACATGCTATTAGAACCAAGGAATTTTTTCTATGGTTTCGTTCCTCTCCCTAGTTCCTGTAGCCCATTCATCCCGTCTGTCGGATTTTTCTCCAATTCCACACCACCTCCTGTCGATCGAACCAGTACCATCGCTCCTCGATTGGCTCACCGGCGTGACTTGGTCGACCTCGCTTGCTCGACATGGCTCGCCCGGATCCGCGCTGTCGGCAGCCGTCCGTTGATCGCCTGCGCCACCATGATCCGCGCCGTCGACCACTGTCCATCGCAGGCGCCCCCACCCCCTTGGCCCGATCTGGTGCCGCCGCCGCTCGCTTTCTTTGTTTTCGGTCGACTTCGACCGAAGTGGGCCGCGTTCGGTGGGCTTCTTTTAGGGTTTTGGTAAACCCTAAAAAAATCTGTTCTCATCTTCGTGACTTTTCCTGTCGCTGTTCTGAACAGGCAAAAAAAAGCGCCGCTTTTCTCTTGCGCTCTCGCCGTCGCCCGGTGCTGCTCATCTTGCGCTCTAGCCGTCGCTATGACTCAGTCGTCACCATCTTCAGGCGGGGTTCCTGTTCTATGGTGTCCGATAGTTTTCGATGGCACCAATTACTGCGAATGGGTACTTCGGATGCGCATTCACATGCGTGGCTTCGCTTATGAGATTTTCTCACTGGAGAATTCCAGTGTCCAGCTTGTCCGCCACCTATTGCGCTGCTTGTCTTCCCAGAGAAGGCTACTAATGCAGAGAAGAAGCAGCTCACTGATGATTATGATGATGTTCAGCTTTTTACGAGTCTCAGATTGGTGCTTACAGGATGTGGTTGGATGAGGATGCTCGTGCTGGTGCCATTCTCACTGCCAATATGGAGGATCATTTTGCAACAGAGATCGTGGACTTTGAGACTACATATCAGATGTGAGATTTTCTTCGGCGTCGTTATGAGCCCTTAGGTCAGTCACTGTATATTGCTGCACTTCGTAAGGAGCATCTTCTGCAGCAGGGAGATGCCTCAGTGGAAGATTTATATGCTCAGCTCTCCACTGTTTGGCGTCAGCTTGATGGTCTGTCTCCGCCACTTTCACCTAGCACATGTTAGTCGTGTAAAGGTCAGCAGGCTGCACTGGAGGTTCCTCGTCTCTATGAGTTTTTTACCAGGCTACGTGAGCCTATGCGTGCTCGGTCGCCTTGTGGCCTCTACGTCTGCTGGAGCTGCTGGTTCTGTGACTCAGTTGTCTGCACCTACAGGTTTTGCTGCTGCTTCTCAATTTTCTGCTCAGAGACCACCTTTCACTTCAAGTATTGCTCCTTGGATTCTTGGCTCAGTTGCTTCTTTCCATATGACTCCTCAAACCACTCATCTCACCTCTTTTTGTTCTCCTAGTTCTTTTTCTGTTCATACCGCTCCACTCATCTCACCTTTTTATTCTCCTAGTTTTTTTTTCTGTTCATACCGCTGATGGTTCTTTCCTTTCTGTTGTGGGCAAGGGACCCTTCTTATTGACCCCTTTTTTGTTCCCGATGTCTCTCATGTTCCTCATTTAACCATGCAGTTGATGTTCGCTGGCCAGATTACTGACCATAACTGTCGTGTTATTCTTAATTCTGACTTTTGCTATGTTCAAGATCGTCACACGGGTCGCCTGATTGGTACTGGTCCTCATCGTCGTGATTCTCAACGCCTTTGGGAGCTTGACTGGCTACGCATTCCTTCCGCTGC
Organism: Zoysia japonica; assembly: GCA_001602275.1. NCBI lineage: Eukaryota > Viridiplantae > Streptophyta > Magnoliopsida > Poales > Poaceae > Zoysia > Zoysia japonica. The sequence goes on along the minus strand of BCLF01000060.1, from coordinate 911,365 downwards.
GCCTACCAGTCACGTTGCTTCTGCCTTGGCTACTTCATCGACGTCATCTTTTGCTCAGTGGCTTCATCGTCTAGGTCATGTGTGTGCTTCTCATCTGTTCACCTTGATTAGTCGTGGTCTTTTAGTCTAATTTCTGGTCGTGAGTCTTTACACCAGTGTCAGAGATGTCGCTTGGGAAAGCAGATTCAGCTTCCCTATCATTCTAATGAGTCAGTGTCTGAGCGTCCTTTTGATCTTGTTCATTCAGATGTTTGGGGTCCGGCTCTTTTTACCTCTAAAGGGGGTCACAGATATTATATCATTTTTATAGATGATTTTTCTCGCCACACTTGAATCTACTTTATGAAGCATCGTAGTGTGGTTTTATTCATCTATAAAATGTTTGTAGCTATGGTCCGTACCCACTTTGACACTTCTATTCGTGTTTTTCGTGCGGATTGTGCAGGCGAATATCCATTGGACGCCTTTAGTCAGTTTCTTTCTGAGCAGGGCACCCTTGCCCAGTTTTTTTGTCCAGAGGCTCATGCTCAGAATGGTATTGCTGAGCGTAAGCATCATCATCTCCTTGAGACTGCTCGCGCTCTCATGCTGCTTCCTCCGTCCCTCCTCATTTTTGGGCTGGGGCTGTTTTCACCGCCACTTATCTAATTAACATTCAGCCTTCTTCTGCTCTTCAAGGTGGAATACCTTTTGAGCGTCTTTGTGGTAAGACGCCTGACTACTCCAGTCTTTGTCTTTTTGGCTGTGTGTGCTATGTGTTGCTTGCTCCTCGTGAGCGCACAAAGCTGACTACTCAGTCTGTTGAGTGTCTTTCTAAGGTACAGTGCTGAGCATAAGGGGTATCTTTGTTGGGATCCTATTGCTCGTAGGATGAGGATGTTTAGAGATGTCTTTTTTGATGAGTCTAAACCTTTCTATCCACGTCCTTCGATTGATGATTCTCCTGCTTTCTTGGCTGAGCCTTTATCCTTTTTACACTTTCCTGATGCTCCTATTGCGTCTTCACCTTTGGTGTCTTCTTCCTTGGCACCTCTTCGTTTGGCATCTTCAAAAGATACACCCACCTTTACTGAGAGTTCGGTGGTTTCTTCTTCGAAGCCATCTGTTGTGACTCATGATTATACTATGAAGCCACTTGTGACTCAAATTTATACTAGACGGGTTGTCTCTTCTTCTGATGCTCCACCTCTTCTTGAGCCTTTGCTTGATGTGTCTTCTCCCATTGATACATCTTTGACGGCTCCTGATTAGCCTCCTTCTGATCTTGATCATACCCCTTTTGGACATGGTCATCGTATCCGGAAACCTATTGACTTCTTCACCCCGGCTGCTTATTCAGTTTTGATCCTTCCTGAGCCGCTTTCTTATCGTGATGCCGTTCATCAGGAATGGCAACATGCTATGGCGGAGGAGATTGCTGCTCTTGAGCGTACTGATACTTGAGATCTTGTTCCACTTCCTTCACATGTTCGTCCTATCACGGGTAAATGGGTTTACAAGGTCAAGACCCGCTCTGATGGTTCACTTGAGCAATACAAGGCTATCTTTTTGCTCGTGGTTTTCAGCAGGAGCATGATCGTGACTATGACGAGACGTTTGCGCCAGTTGCTCATATGACCACTGTTCGCACCTTGCTTGTTGTTGCCTCCGTTCGTTAGTGGTCCATCTCTCAGCTCAATGTCAAGAATGTCTTTCTTAATGGTGAGTTGCAGGAGGAAGTTTACATGCGACACCACCTGGGTATTCTATTCCTGAGGGTATGGTTTGTCGCCTTCGTTGCTCTCTTTATAGCCTGAAACAAGCTCCTCGTGCTTGGTTTCAGCGTTTTGCGTCTGTGACTACATCTGCTGTCTTTTTTGCCAGTAATCTTGATCCTGCGCTCTTTGTTCACACTTCGACCCGTAGTTAGACTCTTCTCCTTTACGCCGATGAGATGATCCTCACTAGAGATGATCCTTCCTATATTGCCTTCGTTAAGGCCCGTCTCAATGAGACGTTCCTGATGTCAGATCTTGGTCCTTTTTGATACTTTCTTAGGATAGAGATATCTTCCACTCTGGAGGGTTTCTACTTATCTCAAGAAAAGTATATTAAGGATCTTCTTGATCGTGCCTCTCTGACAGATGATCGTACTGTTGTGACCCTCATGCAGCTTAATGTCCATCTTTGTGCCACTGATGACGAGCTTCTTTCGGATCCCACATGATAGACATATTGTTGGGTGTCTCACCTATCTTGGTGTCACTCGTCTCGACATTTCGTACTCAGTACATATTTTGAGTCAGTTTGTTTCTGCTCCCACCCAAATCCACTATAGCTACCTTTTTCGAGTTCTACGTATCTTTGTGGAACTATCTCTACGAGGTTGTTCTTTTCTCGCTCCACCTACTTACAGCTTCAGGCACATTCTGATGCTACTTGGGCTAGTGATTTCTTTGATCGTCACTCTCTCGTTGCCTATTGTGTTTTTCTTGATAGTTTCCACCTCTCTTGGAAGACAAAGAAGCAGACAGCAGTTTCCCGTTCGACTGCAGAGGCTGAGTTGCGGGCTATGGTTCTAGTGTCAGTGTTTCAGTGTCAGCGGCTCCTCTTTTGACTGACAGTATAGGGGCTCTCAGTATCTCTCGTGATCTCACCAAGCATGAGGTCACCAAGCATGTTGGTGTTGATGTTTATTATACACGGGTACAGGTTTAGGATGAGATTGTTGCTCTTCGATATGTGTCTTCAGAGTTGCAGTTGGCTGATTTCTTCACGAAGGCACAGACTCGACATCAGCATAGCTTTTTCCCCTCCAAACTCAGTATTGTTGATCCACCATGAGTTTAGGGGGGGTGTTAGATATATGTGTATAGGTTAGAGGCTTTCTGTATTTTCTGTTTTCCCTGAGGGGTTCTTTGTATATTTCCCTCACCTATACCTCTATATACCTCTACTTTTACGAGAATTAGACATCGTTATAAAAGTTCAGCTTATCAAGAGAATCCTAGCTTTGATGCATCAATGATTGATTTATTAGTAGAATACCAACTTCATTCAGGTCCATGTATATAAGCTTTTGAAGTAGGGCTATATAAATATCTGTTTTGTCTTATTAACAATCTGCATGAACTTATTGTTACCTATATATAGGGTATTTGGGATGTTGAACAAGACAACAAAGATGAAAACAGTTGTTTCCTCAGGATATACCTTAATGTCGCCTTCTCAAAGAAAACCATATTTAGAGGTATGATTAGATCCCTTGATAAGTTAAAATACATCTTTGTGTGCTGTATGTTTCGTTACTTTCCAAATATATAACTCAATAATCCCTATTCTTAGGGCCTATTTGGCCTCTTTTTCTGTCAGCTGAAGTGTTTCCTGCCATAGTTAAGCCAACTTATTGCTCTTAGACTCTTACAAGCTTCTGTTTTTCTTTACTGGAACTTTCATTTCTTTGCCGATTGTCACGCCCGATTTTAAAGATAAAACCAAGTGACCCTTTATGTGTGCCCAGAAATCAAGTTTCATACATAAAGTGACTTCATTAATGGTAAAACAGAACAATGTCTCAAATAAACTAAATTTAACCTATTACAAAAATGACCAAAAGTCTTATAAATTATTATAAACCAAAGCTGCGGAAAAACAAAATAAAGCGTCTTGGGCTCTACAGACAGATAATCGAAGTAGCTCGCCTAGACTTGAGCTCTAGGGTCTTCAATGTTCTCCCAGACTTCTCCTTCTACTGAGCAGTATTTATAAAGGCAAGGTTGAGTACGGAATATACTCAGCAAGTGCGAAAAAGTATGACATGTGGCAGTAAACAAGAAAAGACAGCATAGGTTTATTTTGCACAAAAGCACATCATAGAGACATACATCTTATTAAGCATCTATTTACTAAGTGAAAGACCTCGCACCTATAGATCAATCCTGCCTACAGCTTACCCAGCTGTAGCACCAATATAAGAACCAATCACAGTATTTCACTGTGATCACCAATCAAACCCTACCAATTCCCACTAATCATGTGAGAGTCCATGCAATGCTCGTGGCCGTGAGCACGGCTGTCATGACAGTTTTAACTCTACAGATGTTGTACACAATTTCCCATGAGAAGTGATTTCATCCCCTGTTTTCAGGTGGACTAAAGAAATCTCTATTATCTCTGTGTTGGTCGAGCACTCGCACACTTCCTTTGGGGTGAGGGCTAAGAGATTACTTCAAAACTTTTTCATGGCTTCCTACAGCTTGTACGTGCTCACTGAGGTTTTACCTAATAAGGCACTAACCGTAATCTTGAAAAGACCCCCTCTTGTGCCAGATGGTTCTCAGGATTAACCCTTCTTTCCTCACACATCTCTCTCCAGCGGATCCAGGAGTAACCCACTTTTCTCGCTCCACCGACTGGCACGCACAGAACTGGTCTCCACCACTTACTACGCTAGGCCGCGCCCATTCTTGGCTCGTGGTTGTACGGTAACACATGGGTGGTCGCTCCACGAACCGGTTCTTAGATTTGAGAAGATAATATACCAAAGGACAGTGTCGGTAACCCCGCACAGAGGCTTACACCAACCATATCACCAAAATCACTAATCTTCAGGTTGCTATTAAATAACCCATTAATCCTCGTGAAGCAAGTATGATAATAAGTCAAATTAATATCACCCATCCCGACAACAGCAAGCTAAGCATAATCTACCCAACAAATTTAAACTAGGGCGGCCAGGCATAGTAAGGAAAACTAGGTGAATTCTTAATAATAGGTGCGCATTCAATTTGACACAAACATGCAATCTACAAGATAGAGGTTTTGTAAAATAGACACAAAATGGTCAAGAACACTTGCCTTGCTGCTCCTGAGAATAGTACTCGACTGCTTCAAACTCCTGGTGCTGAAAATCCTCGTATTGCGGGTCTGGGACGAAGTCGCCTAAAGCACGAGAGCACAAATATTCAATCATATGCAACAAAACAGATTATGTTATGAATGCATAGGTTATTTCGATATGATCGTTTTGGTATATTATTTGCTGAAATCGGAGTTACGGTTTAAAAGTTATAGCATTTATAAGGTTCAAGGACTAATTTGTAATTAATAATTAAGTACTGAGGACCTATCTGTAATTTATGAATTTATTTAAGGACTAAAATGTAATTTTAGAAAAGTTCAAGGGTTTAAATGTAAAATTGTCATTAGGCAAGGACTAATTTATAATTAAAAATAAGTATAGGGGCTTTTCTGCAAAATTGTCACAATTAATTATCAATTAATTATTATTATTATTAAACTAATTATTAACTAATTACTAAATTTATTTTTCAGATTAATAACATTATGAATTATTTTATTATTTTATTTATTTATTATCAGATTAATCTGAAGTTAATTAAATTAATTTTCTAATTTATTTTAATTAACCGGCCTTGTTGACGTCACGTTGAGGTCATGCTGACGCAATAAAGATTTGATTTATTTTTATTCGAAAAACATGGTTTAATCTGGGCCCTTGATTTCAATTGAATGGATCTGATAATTTAGATGACGTGGCTTAATCTGGTGCGTCGAATTTGGATCCATTGGATGAGGTAATTTGGGGTGACGTGGCTTGATTTAGGCCTTCGGTTTTGGTTTGGATGGTTGAGATTTAAATTTAAAAAAGGGGGAGGGGCATACCTAATCTTGGTCGTCGGTTGGGATCCAACGGCAAGGACGGCTCGCGCTTGGGCGGACAGCGGCCGGCCGGTCAGCGCCGGCGGCTG
>BCLF01000060.1:884282-905073 GCA_001602275.1 Zoysia japonica | reverse complement strand
AGGTGGCCGGGGGCGGCGCTCCGGTGCGCGGATTTCAGTGGGGAGGAGCTTAAATCGAAGAGAGCGCGGGGGTTCTCACTGTGGGCTCGAATTGCGACAAGGATGACCGGAGATCGGGGCGCGACGAGGAGGGGTTCGGCAGCGGCTTCGGCGGCGTCGTGGGGCTCCTCCAAGTGGCGGCGCTCGACAAGGCTTGGGAGGCGGGGGCGGCGAGGCTTGGAGAAGAGCGGCACGGGGTCAGCATGGCTGGGGCGGCTCCGAGATGAGGGCGCGACGATGAGGGCGGTCGAGCTCGGGTTTGGGGAGAGAGAGACCGAGGGGCGGCTTAAATAGGGGAGGAGGGAGGCGGCCGAGTCGGGGGCGGAGGTTGCACTGTCCAGGGAGTTTTAGACTGGCAGGCGACGCGTGCGGGCGAGGTGGCGCGACGGTGGCTGAAGATTGAGGGCGACAGCGCCAACAGGTGGGCCCAGCTGGCGGCGAGAGATGAGAGGAGGGGTGCGGGCTGAGCTGGGCCGGCTGGAGGGGTGGACCGCGGGGAGGAGAGGGCTGCGGGGAGGGAAGGAGAGGGAAGGAGGGAGAGGAGGGAGAGAGAGAGAGAGGGGGGGAGCTCGGTAGGGGAGGTTTTGGAATTTTTCTTTTTTTGCTTCTTTTTATTCTTATACTTGATATAATTGCTAAAATTCCATTGCAAGATTTTATTTGGATAAAATGAAATGAAATGCTATGCCTAGCATTTTATTTAGAAAAGAATTTTTATTCTGCTCTAAATTGGAAAAATGCATTTAGAATTTCAAAATTTTAAAATTTGAAAATATGGAATTTTAGGCCGTTACACCGATAAGCCTAAACATAGTAACAAAGCATGTCCTGGTGTTAATTATTACATATTTATTTGGTCAAGTTGTTTGCTCACAATTTCCAGTTCTTAAATGGAATAGAGGGTTAAGGTATTTAGCCAATATGAACACAAATGCATAGTAATTGAGAGACTTCTATCCAGAACTTCTAACTGTGGATCAGGATTCCATGCATGTTTGAACTTTTCTTCTGTATGGAACTGTTTATGAACCATCCTTGCTATTATGCATTTATGCAATTAATATTCAAACATAAGTATACCATTTTATTCGTAAAATTTCTAAATCTCAGGGAAAATAGAGCAGTCGACCAAAGATGAATGCCATGAAGTTTTCGGGCTTTGGATTAAGCTAGTATGTCTTTTCTGCGGCCACGATGAAATTGTTATACATGGTATTTAGATGGTGAAATGTATATATTATATTTATTTTTCCAATTGTATATTTTTAGGGTCATGAACTTTTGAAGCAGGAGAGCAGCTCTCAACTGAAAGGTTTGTAAATTAACTTTGGTTCCCATTGCAAACAATAAGCTCTGAACCAATTAAATGGCCACCTTTATACGCCCCAACAGGTGCTTCCAGCTCAATAAAATCTGACCTTCCATCAGAGGCCACAGCAGACGGGGGAAATACTTCGGAAAATACAGTGCCAGAAGTAACTTCCACGCACAATGAGTCAGGTGTTAGAACCCTCATTCCTGCTATTCAAAATCAGCACGAGAGAACAGGAAGAGATTCATCTATAGCTTCCACTTCACAACAATTCTGGGGCTCGCTAATATCGTACATGAGATCAAGCCATTTTGGTCCAATTCTAGCAGTTGCACTGGTGGTCCTAATTATACTAATGCAGGCAAGTACTTTTTGGCCATATGTGCACGCTGTTAAAAACTCGACCTGCGGTTACTATATTTCTTTCTTGTTTTCTGGGCATTCAGTAGCTCCATCAAAGAATTTTATGGTTAAAGTGAATCGAACAAAAGTGAACAACAAAAATTGAACCTGAACTAAGCAGTCACATTAGAATGGTATGCAAGCTGTTTGACACTCCATTTTCTTTATTTCAGGTAACGATCATAGTTCTACTAACTAGATCGTCCCAGGTCCAAATGATCTCTCCTGGGGTCTCCGCGGGCAGCTGCAGCACAGAAAGCTTAAAGTGGGTGCGGAAGCAAATAAGCTTACTTAGGCGAGGAGATGCAGCTAGGGGAGATGCACATGGAGCGGATGAGACACGAGTTTGCCTTGCTCAAGTGCCATCTGGAGAGGTTGGAGAGGCTGAGGGGTAGCTCATGATAGGCGATTTATGTGCATATGAGGCAGACACATCAGGTCACGATGTGAATGCGAACGTGGATACAACTCAAGATATGAAGGGACTTAGTTTTGTTGTCCTGGTTATTTAGAGCGTATTACAAACAGAGACAGGATAAACTGGCGTTAGAAACATTGCCGTAAGGCAAAGATCTGTAAAATCTTGGTATAGGCGATTGCTGTAAATAGCTGGACATTCCCTACCTGCTGGGTGGTGTAAAAAGTTATGGAATGACGCGAACAGTTACCTCCTCAAGAGCAGCGCTGTTTACTGCCAACAATGTGCACCTGGTTTCATATGAATTATGTCATCTAGACCGATAATTTAGAGCACCTGGTTCGAGTTAATATCCTGTTCAGTGAAAATATCTTGGAACAGCTGGTGCGAATGTCCGTACATTCGCTGCCTGCTGGGTGGTGTAACAAGTTATGAAGACGTGATGCGTACAATAACATCCTCTAGAGGAACGTTGTTTCCTGCCTGCCCTTTTACTGTGAATACCAACACCTTTTTCAGTTCAATATCTCAACACCTGGTGTGAATGTGATACACAGTGTATTCCAAGCCTGGGTCAAAATGTGCAATCCAGTACACAAATTTGTTCATGAAACAATTTGGCTAACCGGAAGTTGAAAAGAGGAAACAATGGGTAATGTGACAATAAACAAGAAATTCGGAATGATGAGTCACCTATTTCATTGATTTGACTTTTTTAAGCTCAAACAAAAGCGGCATCATTGAAGCTCAGGGGAAAAAAAATCATCATCGTTACACAAAAACCAAACGGGATGGAAGCACAAGGACCAGGATATATAGCCATAAGGCACAATAGATTTCAAAATCCTACACATATCCACACCAGGTTGTCCATACAAGGAAAAACGATAAGGTTCTTTTGTAAATAACCTACTACCATGCACGCCAAAGTACCACCTATCAGTAGAAGAAACCGAGAACCTTGCCTCCGACGTTCTTCCGCCGGGCCTCCTCATGGTCCATAATGCCAGCAGAAGTAGTCAGCACGATGTAGCCGAACTAAACATCAGGACCGAGAAAGTACAAGTTAGCACCTAAGGTGAACATGTGTATAGAATCCAACAGCTGACGAAGAAAGGAAATAAACGTTTAACAGAGTCACCTGACGAGATGGCAGCAGCCTGGCAGTCCATCCCTCAATCTCTTTGACACCAACATCGAAGCGAGGGCTGATGACCCCACACTTGTTCAGCCTTCCATTCAACTCAACCACAATCTTTCCAGCACGGTGATCATCCACGTACTCAAACTCACCAATGTATCCTACAGGATGGAAAACAGTTCAGGAACATCCCCTACGCGAGAGAGAATGTGTAGCCAAGAACCTACCATGCCGCTGCATGACGATCAAAAACTTGATTATAACCTTCGAAGAGGGCCTGATCATCACTTGCCGCTTCCCTCTCTTCTCAGCATTGTACATGGACTTGAGTGCATCGTTGAGTACACTAACCCTCACCATGTTGACCTTACCTGTATAAGAACAAACGTAAATGTCATAAAAACTCTTCATAGAGGCAATAGGCAAGCTATACCTATCAAACATCATCATAATAACAATGAAAATAAATACCTATGTTGCCATATTATCAGTGCTTTGAACAACAGGCAGTAAATCGAGAGATCAGAGGGGGTGTGTGTACAAAGACAATGGCTTAACCAACAAGACCAACGAAATTATCCTGGTTCAAGAGTTCGTACCCTACTTCCAGCAAGAAAAGGTGTATGTATTGAGCCTTAGGGCTGGGATTAGAAGGGTTACAAAGGCCTTGGTCTTGTGCAAACTGTGTGTGTGATGGTTGTGTGAACTTGAGCTCACTTGTTTTCTAAAAGGGAGTCCTTAGAGCGGCCTTAGTAGGCCTAACCGGGCCAGGGTTCCAGGTTTTCAGGCCCCGCTCATTAGTGGCACAAATCAGGTTTGCAGGGTCCTAGACCCCGCCTATCTGTGGCATAGGTCGGGGACCAAGCCACTGGGGTCGGATGATGTCACCCTGTCCCATCTCCATGTTACGTCATCATGGGGACGAAGAAAGTCTCCACACGCGTCACTGCTCCATTCCGTCGAGGCGGCATCTTGGCGGCAGTTGGTACAGTGCCGATGTGATGGTCCATTCCATTACCACGCCAAGTGTTTGGTGCTGTCCTTCCGTACCTGGTCGTACTGGGTTGTGACGTTCTTGGGTCAACATTCCCCATCCCAGAGTCAAGCATTGGCCCACACTCCCACTGACCCTCGAGGGTCGAGAAATGCTGGCTCTTAAGGGTGCTCGGGTTCCTTAGTTTGATACTCCCTCCGTCCACGTAAAAGTGGCGTTCTGAGAGTAAAATGCTGTACACAAAAGAGTGGCGCGGTGGAGTATCCAAGGCCCACCGAAGCTTTCTCCTGCCTGAACCAGCCATCAATTCATTCTCACCTACCCTCATTTATCTCACATGCTTCTCATCTCCTTCGTTGCCTCCCACCGAAGAAATCTCCACAATAGGAAGTCAGAGGAGGAGGATGGGGCTCCATGGGGGCACTATCCCTGCACCTTGCGACAACCATCTCGATGGCAATGGCGGCGGCGACTGCACCTCGTCCTAAAGCGACAGAAAGGGGATCGAGGGGAGAAGTGGCGCTGGTGAGGACGACCAGGAACCATGGTGCGGCAGCGGCGGACTCGAAGCACGCGACAATGGCGTTCAAGTCCATGGGCGCGGTGGAGACAGACTTGAAGTGCTCAATGGCAACGTCGGGGTCCATGACACGGCGGCGGTGGGCTCAAAGCGTGCGGCGACAGCGTCGATGTCCATGGGCGCAGCAGAGACTGGGCTCAAAGCGCTTAACGGCAGCATTGGGGTCTATGGCGTGGCGGCGACGGCGTGGTCCATGAGTGCGCCGGCGGCAGACTCAAAGCACCGGCGGTGGAGTCGTGGTCCATTGGCGCAGAGGCGAGTTCATGATGGACAACTAGCAATAAATGAGGGCACGCCGGTCATTTGTCCTCGAAGATAAGTTCTCCGTTTGAATCCCAGAGCGTCACTTGAACGTGGACGAAGGGAGTATTTAGGAATAGTACCATCTAGGACTCAGGTTGGACTACCCAGCCCGGTACTCAGTATCCGACACATATCGACTATGTTTTTAAGGCGCTGAGGCGAGGTGTGGCACTCCGCACCCTTCTAATCGCCTAGGCGACCATAAGGCGAGATAAGGCGACACCATACCAGCTCAAAAAATAAGGAAACAGGGTAGACAAGGGAGAAAGAAAAGGGAGAAAGAAGAAAGAAAGGAAAAAGAAGGGAGCCCAGCCCATTAACCAGGCCCATCTCTCTATACTCGGTGGTTCACTGCCCTGTCCGACTACCCTGCTCTGTCCGACTCGATCCCCTGTCGCCTGGTGGGCGCCACCGCTCCTTCCATGGCGGGCGGCGCCGCCATTCCTCCCCTAGCGGGCATCACCGCCGCTCCTCCCATGGCGGGCGTCACCGCCGCTCCTCCCCTAGGGATGGTGCCTAGCAGGTGCTCCTTCCCCCTATTTCCCCTTGCTTCCGCTCCTCCTTCCTCTTCCCCCGTGGCCGGTCCTCCAGATCGGCGGCCCGCCTCTGTTTTTGGTAAGGCGACGAGTACGCCTTGGGTCCTCTAACCGCCTGGACGCCAAGGCGACGCCTTAAAAACGTAGCATATCGATGCAAGTTTACCTATACTACTTCCTCCGTTCCATTTTATAAGCATTTGAAGGTTTGAATTTTGTTCCACAATATAAGTAATACTACGTGAACGCGACTCGCACGGGTTCTCTCCGTCCAGAGCTAAAACATGCCCCCAAAGCCTGCCACTTGCCCCTTCACGCTCCAAGCGTTAGCCTCCCCAAGCAAGGATGGAGCGGTCTACGGTGCAGCAATCCAGATAGGGGACAGTGACAAAGTACGTCTTTTTAGGGGTAGAATGGTCTTTTACCTCTTCATTGTTTCTGCCTTGGGAGGCTAGAAATACTTATAAAGTGGAACGGAGGAAGTACGAGCCTAAGAACATGCAGAGTCTGATGCTGATATGAGAACTATCTTGAACCAAATCATCCATGGCAAGATTCAATTGATGTACAAATATGACACAGCAGAATAACCAAGCTAGTAGGGGTATCAACAAGTTGCAACCATGGGCCTAGGAAATATAGAGCTGGGTTCTAAAAGACGAACATAAAGTTTGGTTGAGAAAGACAAACATAGGGCCATTACAGGTTCAGTATACATTTGGAATAATGATAGTGCAACACTGTTGCAGGATATAAGAACAGATTTCTCCAGAGAACTTCATTTTGATGTACTGCAAATGGTCATGGTATGATCCTTTAAAGAGAAAACTCACTACGACCAAACAAGATGACAGTACCACCAGGTTAATCATGACCAACCTTGTGGTGCTCCCAACACAAAGAACTACTTCATCGGCCAAATATTATAAGCTAAAGGACTTGACGAGCATTACTACTGCCACCTGCTCACAAATGGAAATAGTCACAAACCTCCTGATAAACAAAAACTACCGACAGCCCAACGCACCGTAAAATCAGGTAATAACCACTCTTCGGTGAAAATCCGAACACAGTATGTTTGATAACAGGAATTTTCAATCTTAAATAAATATGCGTACTATTTTATCCAATGAACTGACCAACTGGAATTGAATTGTCACCAATATACTAAGCCATCATGGGCGACAACCACGAAATCAGGCTCAGTGTATTGAAATCACAGTACAGTCTTCACGAACCATGGGTAACGCGTAATCAAGTTCGTAGCCTAAACATAACGCACAAGAACATATGACCACTCCTACCGATACGAGGTTATCACGCAGAATCGATCGGCATTACCCTCTTCGATAAGCACCGTAGTGCGGCTCACAGCCACAAGATCAGGGCGACACCATGCACCATCTGCTCCGTGGGGATTTAGGAGCCGGCGAAAAAAAAATCCAGATAAACTGATTCGGGAATGAGCAACACAATTGAAAAGAGGGAGGGAGCGGGATCTTGCGACTGACCTCGAAGGCTCGAACGACTGCGCAACCGAGAAGAGGTGGCGGCGGCGCGGCAGAGGAGAGGCGAGGGCGGTAGGGCTTCGTGGCTCTCACCGCAGCGCGATTTATATATGCCCGGCTCAGGGAGGTTGGACTTCCTTTCTGACCGTCCGATTATGGACGCACTCTACTCATCCCTCCATCAGTTACACCGTGGCCGACCGATGCAGCGGGGCGGTCCGAGGATGCATTGTGTAACGTCCGAACCCAAAAGTTCTGAAGAACGGAAGATTACGCACCTTCACTAAACAAAGATCTGAAGATTTTGTTTTTTAAAAAAAAAAATCTAAAGATCGCCAACTCTGAAAGATTACTAATCTCAAAAAGAAAAAAAATACACTAAAGCTTCTCAGCAAAGAGAAAACGCTGCTGGTTTGCACGTTGAGATACTCCTATTTTCTTATCCCTAATGCTTTTTCAGTGTGAAGGGACTGCTCCATCCATTTTTAAATTGTTATCAATATTTATTTTTAATATCATATTTGACTTAAATATGTAAAATTATACTCTCTCTGGTTTTAAAACACATCATTGACTTCTAACATCAATTTTGATTATTTATCTTATTCAAAAAAATTACTCCAATAAATAGAATTATTAATCATAATTTAAATACCACTAATGATAAAAGCAAATAATAATAAAATTTTACATATTTAAACAATTTTTGAACAAATAAATAATTAATGTTGATATAAAAAATCAATGATGCCAATATTTTAAAACCGGATGAAGAGTAAGTCATACACGGATATATTGCAAATAATATCCAAGCCAAGCAGCACTCAGGGAGCATACACTTAGAACCAGAGCTGCAATAGTTGCTGCTACGAGAGCTTCAGCGCGTATACAAAATCATTTCTGCACATGGTAGATAAGAATGGACTTCATGAACATGTGAAGACAAGCTATCAAAATACAAGTTTCTGCATGATAATGTCATGTGTTCCTTTTTTTTACTCCCCCCTCCACTCATGATTCATTGTATTTAATTACTAGTCCGAGTACTAACCATACGGTATATAAAAAATATTAATTTAAGAAAATAATATATTAATATTAAAATTGAAAGTTTCTTGTTCTTCACCAAAAATTAGCGGATGTATGGTCAGAGGCGATAAGCGATTTGCCGAACGACTCAAAATGAATTTATTTTGTTTTCTAACAATTTTCTTTGATCTTATATATTTTTGTTCCGGGTAGTTGTTTTTTATTAACTAACAATGGTTGTTGTGGGTCCAAGATCGAGGAGATCCGAAATAGTTTGCTTGTGATATTTGTAAAGGTTTACGTGCACATATTTTATCGTCAGATTTGTAAAAAAGAATAACTTTGAATGCATTTTTCTCTATGCACGTAATCCATATCTTGAAAGTTGCCTAGAGCAAGGTGAATAGGCAACGACCTGAAATTCGAGTCTCAAAAACAATTCGATCAGTAAAAACAAGGTGCAGACTAGTCTGGTCAGTCGGATTTGTCTGGTAACGGATAAGTCTGGTCTTTGCGGATAAGTCCACTAATCGCAGCGGAAATAGATCAAATACAAAACCAAAAGGAGACAAGAGACACATCGATTTTTGATCGAAGTTCAGCTCCACACAGAAGCCTATGTCTCCGTTTAGCAGTCCACTCAACCCTAAACATCTTCAAGTGACCATAAAGATCAATTTGGTTTTCACTAGATCAATGAAGGGTGATACAAACCTCTCGGATCTCACCACAACGATCTTGATGGATTTCGGACGACACCTAATTGTCTAAGAGACGAATCTTCAAGAGTAATAAGTCCTGCAAGACCTGCAATAAAAATATAAAGTGCTCAAATCAAATTAAGAGATGAAAGGACTCACGATATCCTCTTTCTTCGATCAAAACCCTAAGAGATTCCATGAAGAACGAGGGGAGAAGGAGAGGTGGATCTCAGAGAGTCTCAAGGCATGATTTGAAATGATGTGCAAGCTTTTGGTAACCTTAAGACGTGAGAGAAGGGAGATTATATATATCAATCAAAGATGACCTTCCAAAAATGTCAAGAGCGGACTAGTCCAGAGGTCCAGACAAGTCCGAACATCGGGCTCAACGGTAACAAATCCTTTAACGGACAAGTCCAACTGAGCAGACAAGTCCGATCAAGCCATGGTGCAAATATTTTAAAGTCCATCCGCTCAGCACACAAGTTCGGAGAATAACGGGGTGCTCCTTCTCTGGAGTCCGCAGGCCTTAACGGATAAGTCCGGGCCCCAACTAGTCCGGAGGGTCGGATGTGACATCTCAAATTTTAGAACTAATTTAAAATACGTAATTCAAAATTCTTCTAGCAATCACCCTAACATTTTTCCTACTCCTTCTCACCTTATCAGTTCTTTCCTATTTCAAAAGGTAAAAATCCTCACTAAATTAAAACATAGCTAATTGGAGATTTCAAAAATATTAAAATTGGAAGTGTCTCAAGTGTTTGACCCCTTTTTGTTTCTTTTTCTTTACCGTTTGTTTTGTTGCATTGAATTTGAATCCTAAACCCACCACATTCTTTAAGAACTACAGATACATTCAACTCCTCTGACTTCAATTCAAATCGGAGCAAATTCCAAAATCCGAATTTTGCGTCGTGGGCTGCCTTCTCCTTTTCTCTCCACTGGCCCAACCCCTCCTCCTCTCCTTCCCCTGCGTGGGCCACCACCCACTCTCCCGCTGCAGCCCAAGCAGGCCCAACACTGCGCACATTTCTTCCTCCTCCCTTCACTCTGCTCCTGCCACCTAGCTCGGACGCCGGTGCGTGCGGTGCCACGCACCCAGCCACGCGCAGCGCATGCACCCTCGCCACGCACCTGCTAGCACTCGACACAACTGCCCGCTGTCCATTCTTCGTCGGCCACGCGCGCTCTCCTGGCAGTCGCGCCATCCTGTCCATCCTCGCCCTTCCTGCTTGCTGTTGCGCCGCACCTCCGGCCCAGTCGCGTCCACGGCCAAGCTCCACCGCCTTGCCGCCCTATCCCTCCCAAATGCTACACCCAGAGAAATCCGTGGCCACTCCGCCCTCCTTCGACACCGGAGCAGCACCGCGCCCCTTCGGCCTCGTCGTGTCAACCGTGGCTTTTCCGCACTGTCACTCTCGCCACGCACTGCCGACCTCCATTGCTCGAGATCGGGCCCCAATTTCACAGTTTTCTTTCGGTTGCTCCTGTTCATCGTCGGAGGCCGGTGCTGAAATTCCACTTCTTCGGCGAGCTTCCTTCACTCCGGACCACCCCTGCACCACCGCCCGTACCTGCTCTTCCGAGTGCTCTAGCAAACCCGGCCAGAAACCAACCGGAGCTTTGCCGCCGCCGTGCGTCGCCAACTTGCACCGCCCTCTGCCCGTCGACGACACGGCACAGCGCATCTCCGAGAACTCCAAGGCCATGAGGACCTCCACCGCGCCTCCCTTGTGCTCTTCTGCAGAGACCTGAGCCGCCTCCGCCTGTGCTGCAAGCTGGCGCCATGCACCGCCTCCATGCGCTGTAAGCTCGCCGTCGCCGGTGCTCTCTGGTCCATCCCCGTCATAGCTGAGACCGTGGGGAGCTTCGCCACGCTGCCCTGCCTCTCCTCCGCCGAAGCCCCAAGGCCGCCCCGGCCTCCTGCTGTGTCTTGGACACCGGTCGCCATCCAACCTGAACGCACGCAAACTGCAGCCTGGCCACATCCTCGTTCGCGTGACCACAAGTTAAGCCATGCTGGCGAAGCCCCGGTTGGACACCGTAGCACACTGCGCCCCGACGCGCGCCCAAGGTAGAGGGCGCAGCCCTGGTCTCTGACCAGTGGGCCGTGTGACCCTGCGAGCTGGCCACTCACATTCACACACTCACGCTCACACCAGGTTCTACATCCGACTTTATGTTCCCGAACACAGGCGTGTCCACGGACACTGTCACAGCCCCGTGTCCACTTTGGACATGGTCACGACCCCGTGTTCACGGTTACGGACATGGACACGTCATAGTCCATGTGTCCATAGACACGGACACGTCCACGTCACAGCTCACGTGTCCACGGACACAAGCATGGACATGTCACAGTTCACGTGTCCACAGGAGATCTTCTCCGATTCTGAACATGTATGTGTCTAGAGGTCGTGGACACAGGTCAAATCACGTGTCCACGGAATTTCCCCCGATTCTGGACACACATGTATCCAGAGGTCGTGGACATAGGCCGAGCCATGTGTCGACGCTGCCTTTTTCAGATTCCGATCACATACCTCCCAACCATGTTAGAAAATGGCCGAGGTCACTGGTCGAGCCACGTGACATCGAAGCTGCTCCACCACTTCCGCTCCCGCACGTGTCCAGCAGCCATGGACACGGCCCAGGCAGCGCGACCACGAGGTCTATCCTCTGTTTCACGATGGCACACACCCGACAGCCGTAGACACGTGCCGGATTGTGTGTCCACGGGGATTTTCCTGTCTTTCATCGTGACACCTTGTTTGCCTCACCACCGCCACATCCCAATACTGTTCCCAGTAACTAATACACTGTTGGAATCGTTGTCTCAAGCTCCAACGCATCAAGTCATTCAAACCTCAACCAATATTCAATCTTGCTGATTTGTTTTTATAGTACGTTCTTTGCGGAGTTTAATCGCTTGTTTCTTCTATTGGTTTTATCGATGTTAGTGTAAGCCTTTAATTATGATGCATTCATAAGCGTAGATTCATAA
Source organism: Zoysia japonica (assembly GCA_001602275.1). Lineage (NCBI taxonomy): Eukaryota > Viridiplantae > Streptophyta > Magnoliopsida > Poales > Poaceae > Zoysia > Zoysia japonica. The sequence goes on along the minus strand of BCLF01000060.1, from coordinate 893,103 downwards.
TAAGCTAGTGTGCACTCCATCTTAGCATAACTTCATTTTATTTAGCACACATTAGTATGCATACCCATGTTAACACTAAGTAATCCAATTTAAAGTTAGAATCATATGATTAGTAGTTAAACACTAGTAGCTAAATATTAGGAAGTAAGTAAATACCTAGATAGCAGCCCCTAAGTATCCCGCCATGCTTCACGTATTAGTATATGTACCACTTGTTAGCGTTAGTAGTTTAATTATATAAATTAAACTAGGTAATAAATTGTCGATCACTTAGAATGACCTACCGATATGTATATAAATTAAATAATTAACAATGACAATATGCCCATCACTGCACCATAGTTAACTCATCTGCTTAATGTAGTAATTTAGTTGTAATTGTGGAATCAAATGCTTAGTCACTAGGAAACACATGCAACACTTCAGCATACACTAGTGAACTACACACTAGATCACCTACAGTCATGTTAGAAAGTAAACATATATTGATTAGTATACCTATGCATTTCACCTTGCATTAGTATGCACTAGTACACATGCCATTATGCACGTTCACATTTGAAACAATGACACTTTGATGCAAGCACAGATCAACGATAAGTACGAGTGCACGATATGCACGGATACTCGTTCATGAGCCGAGTCTCGAAAGCACGCACAACACACTCACGATATAGACTCACTAAGTAACAATTAGAATGAATCTAATTTGCCAACAAGTAGTAAATAGTTCTAAATTAAGGTATGCACAAAATGACACACACTACACGCCGCATCTCCACTCGTGTTAGCGGGTATGTGCATTAGCCCTCCACCGAACCTCACCTTAAGTAAATAGGCACTGCATCATGCATGACTTGCCCCAGTTTTTCCTCACAGAGTTTAATTGGTTCTTATTCAGAGTTCTTTGGATTTTATCAGTTCTTCTCGAGCTTTGTTTCTTTCGCAGTAGTTTTATTAGGCTTCTTCTTCGCGTAGATAACGTAGAGCGTAAGGAAGAGCCAAGATTCAAGAGGAGCCGAAGGCCTGCGTGTGAAGAGAAGCACGAAGATTTGAACGCGAAGCTAGAGATTGAAGATTAAGATTTTGATGAAGAGCATCAGGACTCAAGCTCTGAAGATTAGGAGTTTGTAGGCAAGATCTAACCCCTTGATCATATTGAACCTATATTTTGCTAATGCTTCTATAGTGCCTATCTATTCTGTTATGCATAATATTTTGATTTAAAATATTGTGTTAGTTATAATCCTACTTGATTGATTGTTTTACTGATATTAGTGTCATTTCTAGACATTAATATTAATTACCTTGCTTATCAGTTGACGATACCCTCCTTGTTAACCATAGGATACCGTCGTTAAAATACTTTAACGAACAGAAAGTTGCCTTGTTATTAGAATGCTTAGGAACCCTCTTGCGGTGTTTTTCATCGCCACACCATACACCATTTATTTACAAAATGCGTTAAAAGCGTTTGGTGGTGTGTGTAAATAAAATGGGATGGGATTAGTGCAACTGGTGCTAGGTGAAGATGAGTGATTCTGGTCGTGGGGTGGGGCTCACAAGAGGAGATTGTGATAAGTGTAAAGTCTTCGGTGTGGTCCACCTGCCGTGGACGAGTACGCCATCTCTGTCATATAAGGATCTGTTCGTTAGCGCTTGACTTAGCAATTTCATGCAACCACAGAACCTATATATATTAGGCAGGATTTATCCTCACTATGTTGGTATTCCACATAGGAGAAGGGCGTGAGATAACTCGCTGCCAGGCTATCGACTATGTAATTGTTCGCGTCATGGGACTGTAAGCCCATGGATATAGCCTCTTATTTGGTAATACCCAATATAGTTGGGGACAAAAAAAGACGTGACTGTAGTAAATCTTCACGTTCCGGCTCTAAGAATGTACTGTCGTGTCATCGAGAGGGTGATACCTCGACGGATAGCCTCTGTGTATATCTTGAGTGGAATCTGTGAAAACCTAGATAGTTGTGGGGTAAGTGTTATGTAACTTTGTTGATCAGGAGGAGCATAACCTATGGGTACAGTGTACAACCTCTGCAGAGTGTAAAATCCTTCCAGATAGGTTGTTGTCACGGTATTGGCATACTATTGTTTGACTACACTACGATTAGTTTTTCTATGATAACATTGGTGCGTGAATAAGTGTAGGTGCCCGTGGTTTGAAAAGTGTATGAATGGGATAGTGTAGTCCCGTTCGGTTAAAATTTAGAAACTGGCGAGAATGGTTTATTCTTTCTCAGGTCCAACCTACTAAAATATGGACAACAAATGTTTTCGCTTCCTTTTAAAATTCTTCTGTAGTTAACCCTGCATCAAAACTGACTTTTCGTAAAAATTGAACCCTGTAGCCTCATCCTTGCTACAACCAAATGTGCATCTATACATATACCTTTGCCTAATGTTAGAGCTTGCTGAGTACTTTATGTATTCATCCGTTTGTATTTATGGTTTTAGACAGAGAGGACCGCGTAGGTAACGACGTGCTGGGTTTTCGTTTTGCTTCCCAAGTCTGCTTGTGGATTTGGGCCTTGGTGTTTCGCTGCTTGCTTCGCTTTTGGCTGGTCAACCGGTGTTGAATCATAGAGATCCTCACGACGCGCAATTCTGTCTCAGGTATCTATTTTCTTTTCGAAGTATGCTTTCGATATACATTCTGTTGTGTTTTGCGTATCAGCTACTGATCCAGGGATTGATACGTGTATCACAGTGCATTTCGGAAACGGGGTGCCACAGTGGACTAGTCCGGCTCCGCCGAAGGGAACAGCTCTCTGGAGTCCAGCCACTGGGCGGACAAGTCCGAGACACCGGATAAGTCCGGAGCCAGCAACAGGAAACTTAAGAATTGATAGATATGGATTGAAAAATAATAGAGCACTTAACTATTTTTAAAACAAAAAATGCTGAACCCTGTATAGTATGGTGGTCCTATAACTAAAAAAATATAAAAACTAGAAATACCGGAGACAAGGAACTAACATTTCTCTCTTCCCTTTTTGGTCAATAAAGTTCTCTTTTCGATTTTATGTCCCTGCACACATACTCACAAAATGTCATCAAATACTTTTATTGTTTGTCACAATTCATTTCGAAATTCACAAGTGATCCTAGATGCACTTTCATATCTATTGGGATGTATGTAAAAAATAAAACTGTGCTTTTTAAGTAGAGACAGAAATGTGTGAAAATACCGGATGATGTCGTTTGGACAGTGTTTTTTTAATAAGGAAATTGAAATATTGTGACTTATCGCATGTCTGTTCCTACTCTGCTCAGTATCACAAGATCCGATGCTAGGAAGCTTGCTGTCCACGACTCTCCAGACATGAATTGGTCCGCCAGATTTATCAGCGTAATAAAGACGGTTTACTGACGAAATGGCTTATTCCTTTTCTCATTGCGATGAAATCCAAACGAACTTTCAGGAATAGAGACGGTTTACTGACGATATGTTTATTCCTTTTTTCATTGCGATGAAATCTAAACAAAAGTGATAACTATGCAGAGTTTCAGCGTAGTAATGTATACATAATCTACCGCTCAGTATGACCGTCGATGTACCGCACAAGGTGGCAGAAAGTGGTAGCGAAGAACCAGGAAGACAAATAACGAAACGCATTAGGCTGATCTTTGACCCTCGCACGTACGATGACAAAATGGACAAAATAATTTCATGATGATCAGTTACAACTTACAAACAATACTATCACGAGGAATTTATCATATCAAACTACTTGTTCTTGCCGAGTATAAGTTTCATGAAACAATGCGTATGAGCGTCCATGCCGTGAGAAACCTGGAACGGCGTCCCATCGTTCTAAAGAAGGATCTGCGGCTCCGGCTGGATTCCGTATGTGGTGGAGCGGATGAGCTCATCAACGGTAGCGTCACTGGTGTGTGCGGCGACCACCTCGCCGTCTGTGAGGGCGCCGTGCCCCGTCTGGACGATGGCGTTCTGCGCGTTGAATACGTCATAGGTTGAACCAACGAGTCCTCTGCAGTATGCTTCAAATGTCTCGGTTCTCATCCCGTTCGGCACCTCCCAAACCCCAAGAGGATGGTGAATCATATGCATAAGGGCATCAAAGCTCGCCGGAAGGACCTGCGGCTCCGGCTGTCTGTCCTCCGTGGTGGACGGGATGAGCTCATCAACAGTAACACCACCTGCGAGAGCGTCGATCACCTCGCCATCTGTGAGGGCGCCATACACGGTCTGGACGGTGGGGTTCACGGATGGTAGATCGCCGGATGGTACCGGTTGATCGCCCTCGAGGTCTCCATTTGCATCGATCTGACCCTGACGACGCTCCTTCGTGCTGGGTCTCGCGTCCTCGGGATCGTCCGCCGCCTTCCTTTTGTTTTCCAACGAGGAAGGCGCTTTGGATCGCCCAGGGCCCCTAGGCGACTTATAAATCTTGCAGAGGACCCAGCCTCCAGCTCCGGTGCCCTTCAAGCTATACTCCGTCATGAGCCACCCAGGCTTTGCGACGGTCTCTCCGGCGATCTTGATATGGAACGAGAATTTCGTCATGTAGCCATCGTTGGTCCCATCCACCATCTTTCCGCTGCCCTCGCCATGCCAGCACTCGTTTCCGCTGGTGCGATCGATGGTCCGCTTCCTTTGCTTTTTTGTCCTTGTGCTGACGAAGCTTTCTGGGCTGAAGAAGTAGAACTGCCGGCCGTCGCCGGCTTCTCTTGAACGTACGCGTGCAGGCATGCTGTGCTTGCGGACGAGCTCCTCGGGCCGGACGGAGCAGACGTCGTCGTCGACGAAGTAGGCGGCGTTGGGGAAGTCCCCACCACCGATCTTGGCGCGGAGGATGTCCACGAGCCTGCGGTCGCTGGGGCTGAACATGAAGGAGTCGTCCTCTGCCGCAGGGAAGGCGGACATCTTCTCCGTCGAGACGTGCGGCCAGGCGGGAGTTGGATCGATCGAGATGGGTTTGTGGAGGTCGGGTTGGAGTTGGAGACGTCTACATGGTCTTATTATATAGAGAGAGCGGAAGGAGGAGAGCAGAGACTTTTGTTCGTTGGGAGGATTTATTTCGATCTCCTATATCTATGCGAACGAGAAAGTTGTTGTCCGATCAAGGTGAGGCCGTTGTCGACTCCGATCCTTGCGGTTCCAGAAATCTTCGAGTCAGTCAGTTTCTGCGGCTCAGCTCGACGGCCATGGAGATGGAGTTCCCGTCGCCGTCGTCTTCGATCACCGCGAGGCCCCGCCGTCGAGCTCGAGCTCCCCTTTCCGGTCATGCATCTCCGTCTCCGTGTTCTCCCATGCCGAGCTCAAGAACCTCAAAGTCAAGCCTCAGGGCCCGTCGCCTCTGTTCCTGGTTCCTTTCGCTCTTGTTCACGTGCATGACGTCGCCGAAGTTCGGGCCGTGCCGCCGCTCGCCGTCGATATGCCCCGGTGGTCTCTGTCGGCTGCGGCCTAGCAAAATGGTTGTGCGTTCCCTCGTAGAGCGCTTTGGTACGTACTGTTATCTGGCCGAATCTTCGCCGTTTGTTCATGTCCGGCGAAAGCGACGCCGCCCTCCGGCAGCCCCAGCCGCCGTGGCTCGCCAAGCTCGCCCAGTGGGTGGGTTCCTTCTTTGGACGAGCCCGAGTTGACTTGAATCGGACCTAATCTAGTCACCCAGTCTGGCCCAGTCATGGCCCAGCTCGCCATGTTTGCTACAGTAGTATAAAACTTGTGCCTTTTATAACCAGCCACCGAATATACTTGCTCCTCCGCTCTTTAATTGATGTCGCCGTTGATTTTTAAATTCAACTTTAACTATTCGTTTTATCTTAAAAAATTTACTCGAATATGTAAAATTTTAAGTTGTGATTCAAATAACGTTAATAATATAGCTAAATATATGAAATTTATCAAATTTATTTAAATAAAACGAATGGTCAAAGTTAAATTTAAAAGTCAACTGCGACTATGCATATGCCAAATTACAACATTTAGATTCATTGTCAAAAAGCAATACAGAAACGTACTTCAAGCCGAGGTTATACCTGGCCAAAGGGCCGTCTCGGCCCGGCACGGCCCGCTTAATTCATCGGCCAGGCCGACCCGCGGGCTGACCACGCAGGCCCCAATGATTTTACACTTGCCGGGCCGTGCCAGGCCGGGCCAGCCGGAAGCACGGGAAAAAAATAAATTTTATTTTTGGTGATATTACTAAAAATTAATTATATAATATAAAAAAATATAAATTTTAAACATAAATAGATCAAATTACATATATTTTAATATTAGTTTCAATAAAATAATAATCTGGCCAGACGGGCCGTGCCGGGCCGACCGGGCTAAACGAGCCCGAGAACGAGGCTGACCGAGCCGGTCTAAGCGGGCCATGCTCAGGTCGACACAGCGGGCTTGCGGCCAGGCCCCGTCAAGGTCCAGGCCATGCCTCGGGCAGCTCGGCCTGTCTGACCATCATGCCGGGCCGCGCTCGGGCCGGACCAAAAGTACCGAGAGCCAGTTGGCCAGCTATAGCCGGAGTACAATTAAAATGAAGTGAAAGCGTTGTCCAGCTTAGATGTACCCGTGCTCAGCATGAAACTCCAGGAGCGCAGCACCACGTAAACCAAAACAAAAGGTGAGGTTACAGCCATTGAAGTAATTATCCACCATACCATGGTCACACACACTCACTAATCCATTGCCTGATAGCATACTAACTCTTCCAGTTCATTTTCTTGAATGGGAAACATCCACCTCACCATACTCTCTCTGTTCTGAAATTGTTGTCGCCGTTAACTTTTAATATCAACTTTGATTATTCGTTTTATTCAAAAAAAGTACAATAAATATCATATATTTTGTTATAATTTGATTTATCATTGAAGATATTTAAAATATGATTTGTAATTTTACACATTTAAACTAATTTTTTGAATAAAATAAATGATCAAAGTTGATGTTAAAAGTCAACGACGACAACAATTTGAGAACGCAAAGCAGTATGAAACAATTATGTCGCAAGAATCGTCTCATGCCTCAAGGTTATCGGCAGAGGGGAGTGGAGTCTCCCGCTGTTATATGTTTCGTTCACGAGTTACAGCTGCTGCATTTAAATTGTGTTGTTCATGCAAAAAAAAAAAAAATGCACATGCGTCGGGGGTAGGGGTGGGGTAAGACCACTCTGCATGCAATGTTACGTTAAGAAGAAGTTTTCATGCAGACTGAGAGAACTTCCGAAACATACTTCTCCCTTACACAATATCGTAGCCGAGGCTTAGATTGTACTTTGACGTGAGATAGCCGAAGACTTTTTTTTTTTTACCTTCATCCTAAAATTCACTCCCATAGGGAGATGAACTAGGATTGAGGGGTAACCACTGTAAAGGTCCTTTCACTCTAACTAACTACTCCCTCCATTTTTTTAATTCGACACTTAGAACGCAGGAATTTTATAAAGAATTTTACAAGAAATAGTTCAATTTCATTGGAAAAAACGCAGGAAATGGATGATTTCCTCGGTTTCAAAGAGCCTTAACTTTGACAATTTGGTCTTATTAAAAAAATTGTTCAAATCTGTAAAATTATAAGTCTTGTTTTAAATACCACTAATAATAAAATAAATCATAATAGAATATATTATATTTATCATACTTTTTTAATAAGATGAATGATCAAAATTGATGTTCAAAGTCAATTAATTTTAAAACGAGTGGGAGTAAGGTAGTCACCACTCATTTTATTGTTAATGATTATTGTCACCGGTTGATATTAATGATTGTTTAATTATTATTGTCAGCACTCATTTTGTGTTACCCAGTTCCTGTGTTTTTATTTTGCTGTTCGAAAAAATGTATTCCTGATGTGTTTATTGCAATAGTTGGTACTGCATTCAGTCCAGTATAGCTCTTGTAGTTTATGTTAGCGGTCCAATTGTCTGTGATGTTATAAGTCTACCGGGATATTGAAGAAAACAGTCCCTTGATGACAAGCCTGATTTATCTCTAGCTAAAACCGTTTCTGTCAGTGTGATGGGGATGAAGCCCCCATTTCTCAGTGTGCCGCAGACAATTGTCCTTTTAGAACAGTCCCTGCACACCTTTACCAGACCTGAATTTCAAACAAAATACATGTTTCATGTTTTACGGAACAATTGTTTCAGTGAAGAAAAGAAAATCAATCATTTGTATTTGAGGTCTGCAACTCAAATGTTGAAAGCAAATAAAACTGCTCCGAGCCAGCTTAAATTCGCCAAAAACCAAGACATTTGAAACAAAAAATAGCCTACCTGTTTTTTTTTTTTATTTCAGGTCACATCAGTTGTCTAGCAATCACAGTACATCAAACAAGGCACAAAGGCAGAAACGCATAAGCCACAATATGGTCTGGAACACTTGACAAAGCTCAGTGTTGAAGGAAACAGGCACCCAGTACTATACGAAGCTCAAGACTCGTAGATCCAGGCATGAAGGTTGCTCTTCCACTCTGTTAAGCCTTCAGGGAACCAAAGAGCGATCTCCTTCTTCCCATTTTCCACAGAATCGCTTCCATGGATGACATTCCTACACAAGAAGCAGTAACAATTAATACAAGATTTTTTTTATAAAAAAAAAAGAAGCTAAGAGATTAACACAATTTCGCATGTCGTGGAAACCAACAATCATGGGTTGTTAATCATCGATCTAAATAACACTATGATAAATAGGCTAATTTACAGTGACTCACTATATACGAATTATATGCTTTAAATAAATATTCCAGAATCCATGCCCTCGCTCCCATTGATTGTTCGATATTTTGTCTGATTGACATATGCTAAATCTGAACCCCCCCCCCCCCCCCCCC
>BCLF01000060.1:814336-884271 GCA_001602275.1 Zoysia japonica | reverse complement strand
ACCCCCCCCCCCCCCCCCCACAACACACACACACATGAATATGACAAATCACTTCCCTCCAAATGTTCTATCTGAATTCAGTATTACAAAGTAAATTCATTTGCATCAAGAATTAGATGAAAAAAGATAATAGGCAAGAAATTAATGGCACAGATAAGTGTGTTTCACCTGCCAACTTCCACAGCATAGTCACCACGGATAGTGCCTGGACCTGCCTCCCAGGGCCTGGTGGCACCAATGATCCTGCGGCCAGTCAGCACAACATCCTTCCCTTCCCACACCATCGCAACAACAGGACCAGAAATGATGTACTCCACCAAACCAGGGAAGAAGGGTTTGTCAGCGAGGTCAGCATAGTGCTGCTGTGCAAAAGATCTCTCCACATTCATAAACTTCATTGCTGCATTATAGCAAGTTCATTAACACTACTGTCTCTTTAACATTATTTTCGCGTTCAGAACACTGAGAGATGAAAATCATTGAAAACCGAGGGAACGCTGGCCCTAGATCCAGCCTCCTTTTTGTTTTTTGACAATGTACTAATCTGCAGTTGGGCCATAAAATATTTTCTTCATAGAGTAACAGAGACAAAATGTTCAGAGCATCACTAACAGAATCTTTGCATGTACCGTGACAGTTTAGCTCACAACAACAAAAAACCAAAATAGGAATATTTACTTTTGGAATTCGCATCCTAAAATCTTTCACGTGATACCAACTTGCCTTGTACCGACACCAAAGCACATCAGCAGATAAATAGTACTATAACTTTAAAAGAATACCAGGAGCACCGACATCACAGCACATCAGCAGGTGAATATGACATTCAGACTACCAGGACCATCTGCTGCTGTCCAGGACCCAGATCAAAAGGAACCAATCATTGGCGCACACACGCAAAACAAGATCCTACTTTTCAATCAAATCAAAACTCCGTCAAAATATTCCGGCCACCACACCCGGATGTTACTTTTCTAGATGCTCAACTGCTGATCTGGCCCCTACATCAGTTTCAGTTCTTATACAGTACTAATATTCAACCAGTTCATAGATACTGTACGTCGAACATGTTTTTTTTTCAGATATGATCAGACTGTGCCTTTTCAGGTCTCCAAAGAACAATTATAGGCCACAACAATTGCTGGAATCATAAATAGTAAATATAGAGAGAAAAAAACAGAGTATGAAGTCCATCACCCAAAAGTTTCAGAGCACGCTTACCCTTGAGATAGAATCCTTTCTTCTCGAACCGACCGATGATGTCTCCGATCTGCGGAAGGAGAGAGAGAGAGAGAGAGAAACCGTCCCATTCAAAACCCGCGCGACGAAACTCACGAAACGCAGAGAGCACCAAACCTTCCCGCGAGCGGGACATCAAAGGCAGGCCGAGAGAGACTAAAATACTCGCTGAAAACATGGAAAACCCAAACCGGGTTGATTGATTGATTAATTACCAGGCCCCTCTGGATGCCGTCGGGCTTGATCATGATGAAGGTCTGCTCCATCCTGGCGAGACGACGCGGAACCGAATGGGAGGGGGCGCACCGGGTGATGTGAGGAGCGGATGGGGAAGGAGGAAGGAGAGCGGGGGAGGGGTGGGGGGTACGACGGAACTGGTCTGTCACCACCGAATCATTCTCGAGATATTCGCCCGAGGGAACGCAGAAATGGTGCGCGGTCTGTGTGCTTCGCAAAGAGGCTTTTCGGGCTCCGCTGGGTTTGGTTTCACTTTGGTCTCGGCATCCATCCACTCACGGGTCACGGGCTCACGGTCCAGCTGTAAGTAGGCCTTAACGGATTAAAAATAAATAAAATAATCTACGAAAGTTACACCAGATTAAGATCAAACTGAATTTTTATTTATTTTAATATAACATGTAACAGCAAGGAATGATTTAAATTATGAAAAATTGATCCGTGGGCCCGAGCACTTTTACCGCCCCTAGCTGCTTACGAAGCGCATGCATCAATGTCATCGAGGCTTGTAGGTATTGTGCAACCACGCACGAAGTCCATGTGTTAAGTGAGAACAGATGTATTTTGTGGCGTACCATGCATGTTTCTCTTGCAAGGGATGCATGTCTCACGCAACATGAAACTAGCTTCGCCACGCATGCAACACCCTAAAAACTACTCCATTCTTAAATTTATATCACCATTGATGTCGTCATTGACTTTTAATTTCAACTGATCATTCGTTTTATTCAAAAATTTTGTTTAAATATATAAAATTTAAAGTTTTGATTCAAATATCTCTAATGATAAATCAAATTATAATAAAATATATGATATTTATAAAAAAAAATTAAATAAAATAAATTGTGAAAATTAATGTTAAAAGTTAACAACGACATCAATTTAAAAATGAGCAATTGCTTCGCTCAAACAAACAATGAGACACCCGTATTCACTTGTTTTTCAAAGAAGGTCAAAACATCATAACACGTATCGTAGCCGAGGTTCACAAAACCGCGATAAACCGCTCGATTTTCGCGGTTTTCCACCTTACCGCTGCAGTTCGATTTCACCGAACGACCGGTTTTTGTTTTAAAAATTTTTAAAATTTAAAACTTTGAAAAATTTCGAAATACCAAAAACCACTCGACTTACCGTTAAAACCGGTGAGTTTCAAATTTTAAATCTAAAACCGTAAAAACCGATCGGCTAACCGTTGAAACCGCTCGACTAACCGGTGAAACCGAACAGTTACTGTAGCAATTCGTTCAAATTTCGAATTTTCGATTTGAAACAGTTTTCGATCGGTTTTTACGGTTTTAGTCAAACCGGTCTCGACTGGTTTTAGTGGTTCAAAGGAAATCATAAACCCTCCCAAGCTACACCAAGTTACAAACTTACAAGCAATATTTCTCTATAAAGAAATTACTAATCAGGTTATCTAAAGTCCAGGAATCGATTCGAGGTTGTACTCCGATGTGGCCATGCCATCTTCTGGGCCTGGCTGGGTTCTTGATTGCTCCAGCACATTCAACGTCTGAAGGTATGAGTGGGAGGCGTTGCGATTGGGAGGTGGACTTGGGTTACTGATCTTGCTTGCCAGGAAGCGCCGGATCAAACCCCTCAGAAATGGAGCCATGGTGTCTGGTTCATACTCCAGAAAGTACATGATTCCTCCCATGCACATGCAGAAAAGTGCCACCTGCAAAGGTTGCCACAAGTGACTGTTTTTAAACATGAAGCCTTAAGTATACCAAAATTAGTTTATCCACAATGCTTCTTAATACTTTCTATACAAACCAAGGTACCAGCAACTGCATACTTTGCCTTCTACTCCTTATGCACCAATTTATGCCTTTCTCACAATCAAATGTGGTACATCCTCTCAAGTTAAAACTGAACGGAGATGATTTTTTAGGATGGTTACGATAGTCGATTACTAGAAGGCAACGCCCCGACAACTGTGCCGCTACTTTCAATCAACATTTAATTCTCTATTACATTAGTCGATGTTGTCAAGGAAATACTGGATGGTGGAACTCACAATTGTCTGTACAGCTATTTGCCTAAAAAGGTGCTCTTATGCTCATGGAAAAGAGCACTTTATGCTACATGATAAAAAAATTGGGCCTAGCGGAAAAGAAATAATATTTGCATTGTCTCCTAGATTACTCTTTTTTTTAGATCGTCCTAGATTACTCTTAATAGAAGTAAATAATGAGAAATCAATGTGCAAGTAACAGAGGATGAAAGGCCATAAAATTACCTCAGTATTTTTAATATTTGGGAGCAGATGGCGGTTGATTAAAATATGCCATAGAGAATCTCCAGCACGGGGAAGTACATAGAGGGCTAGCTCAGCCCTTCTAACTTTCTTTTCCAGAAGAATTGAAAGACCCGATACTAAACCAGCAAACCAGTACACAAGTTTGTGATCTTTGATTGCAACCTTACGATGCAAACAGATGGCAGTCTAGCAATGACGCAAGAATACTATTAGAGAAGATCATGAAAGGATTTCAAGCACTGGTGTCATAGATAATTACCTGGAAGAGAGTTACGAAAGCAGACAAAAAGGTAGTAGAGCGAACTGCGCCAACAAGTGCCCGCCAACAAGTTGCAGCAGGTGATTCCAAGAACTTGTGTTTGATCAAGAATTGTGTGTCAGGTAACTATAAAATATTACATGGGCAGCCAGTATGCAAGGCAAAAGAAAAAACAACTGCACTTTGCCAATCTTGTTGCAACGTCAAGACGGGGGTAAACATTTTGTTTCATAGCAGAGCATATAGCAAAACTCAAGCATGTTAATATGTTATGCAACAAGAGTACAAGATGGTGCCACAACATGATTTGATGTGATCTTGTAACTTAGGTTCCTTTTTTATACATCAGTTTGTACTTGAAAGAAAAATTTCTTACACATTGCCCCAAACATAAAATTAACAAACAATAGCCAAAACATATGAGGCATATTCCAACTGCAAAATATTTAAACATAAAGGAATTAAGTGGTCAATGAGTTACCTTTTGAAGACGTAGAACAACAAAGGGGACAAATGACAATGAGAAATACAGGGGAAATGTCTTCTTGAATGTTGATGAAACAACATTAACATTATGAGCCAAGCATGATGGCCTATCAGGATGAATCATGGAACATGGAATAATAGACGGGTTGTTTGTCAAATTTATCAAATTTGAATTCTTCTTGTTTGATAAGTAGGCTGAGAGGCCAATGATATCCAACGGACCACCTCTACAGCATTCTCTGACAGCTTTGTAAACAGGTGCTGCAACCGGTCCTGTCTTAAGGATGAACTCTTGATATGACTTAGGTAAGCTTTCAGGTCTCATAACAAAGGCATACATAACCTGGAAAACCAATCTAAGTGACTACACATGCAAGTCCCTCCATATGATAATCATTTTTATACTAAAGCTTCAAATTTTGATACCTGGGCACATGCCAAAGAAAAAAGTAATGCATCTCCATGTCTCCAATGGCTTCCCCAGAAGTGAAATTTATTTTTAGACTTAGCAGAGTTATATGCACACTGCAATGATCAAGTAGGAAAGCATCAATATCTGCAGTACAATGGACCTTCTATTGAATTTTGTCTCATAACATGGAAATTGTTTGGTTGTTGCTGACCTGGGCGAGCCTAGCTAGAAGATATAGAGACAGAGTGCGCCTCCTACTTGAATCATCTAGAGCCAGTATGGCCAATCCCGCAACCGAACCTGCTAGTATTCTGCTCCATCATGTCCTTCAGTTGATTTGTGAATATCAAAGATCTGTATTGAAATAGAGGCAAAAGTATCAGCGTTAAACACTTACGCGTTGTATGGCGTCTCTTTTCTTCGAAATCTCCGAAGGAAACATCGAAGTGCATGATATGATCCAGTGAACCCCCCAAAAAGTAGACCCACTCGGCAGGCTTCCTCCCTTACTATAAGATCTTTCTCAGAAACGAGTTGCTGCAAGTTAGACATTTAAATGAGAATATTCAAGGGAGAAAAGGTAATGAATCAGTGATAAGGAAATAACAGTAGTAACTGGAACATTATTTATTTGAAAGACAGGCGTTGGCAGCCTCAAGACATGAAACTGAGAAAACCAAAGCATAATAGCATATAGAAGGGGAAAATAGCATGCAGGTCAAGCTCTCGCGTACACTAACTATATAGGCTACAAATACTGCAAAATCTGGATCATATATTTTAATCTGATCAGTCAATTATCACATTTAACTCAATTAGTTATAAGCAATTGAGAAAGTGATAGCTGTAACATCAGCAGCTGTAGTTGCAGCATGTAAATATAAATCTAGCATTCTAGCCTTTGCCGAATTCGTTCGGTTACATCGCTAATTCAACTCCAGTGAACCAACCAGACCAAAGCGTGACTTTGCATAATGCATACTACTCTAACCGAAAGCTCCTAACTGTGCGCTGCAGCAGGTTCAAAGCCAAAGAATTGAGGAGGAAACCTTGATGTCGAGGAGGGAAGCGTAGGACTTGCGCCGCGCGAGCTTGAACGCGCGGAGGAGGATGCCGATGCCGACGCGGACGCCGTAGGAGAGCAGGAAGCTCTGGCACAGGTTCCCCGCGGCGTGGGCGGCGCAAGATTCCCCCTCGTGCCCGCACCCCCACTCCCCGTGGCGCTCCTCCCCCTCGCCCCCTCCCTGGTGCCGGTGCAGCTCCTCGATCGCCTCGCGCAGCCGCTCCTCCGCCTCCCGCAGCCGCCGCGCCGCCGCCCCCGACACCTGGGGGTGCGCGGCCGCCGCCGCCGGGGCGGGGGGAGGAGGCGGGACCGGCGAGGGGCGCGGGCTGAGGGTGGGCTCCGCGCCGGCGGAGAGGTCGAACGACGGCGTCGAGAGGAACGGCATCGGCGGACGGCAGCGACCGCACCTTCGGGCCTGGTGGGCCTTGGACTCGGGCTCGGGCGACGAGGGTGGCTTCCTGCGTCGTGTCGCTGGTGCCGGCGTCGCGTCTGGATTTGGATTAACGGCAAATAATTAGAGGGGATACGGGGTGGAGCCGGTGCGCCGTGCCTGTCACGGACGGCCCACTGCACGGGAGTTGTGGTACAACCGTACGAGTACCAAGGTTGCACTCATGGATGGATCTGCACAGGGTTCACCACGAAAAACAATCGGTTCGCGCAGTTTTGAGTGCAACGGATATGTATGATTCAGTCTTATGGAACGATAGTTTTTTTAAAAAATATATAAAAAAGTTTGAAAATTTTAGAAAAAGAAAAACTAGTCAAATCGGTTAAACTGGTTAGGTTTCAAAATTTCAAAATTGGAAAAATCAATTGGTAAACTGGAGCGATATCCATGGTTGTAATGATAACTCGAACCTTCGATCTACACACCAGTTTCACAGTTTTCATCGAAACTGGAACGGATCAAAAACTATGTAAATTTGAAAATTAAAACTCGAATAAAATTTAATCAAAATGCTAGTAATTAAATTGCTCTATGTCAACGGGTTATCAAATGGTTTCACAGATATTAAATTTTTAAATTTTGAAATCAGAACCCTTTCACTAGTTTGACTTTTTTTAATTTTTTATTTTTTTAAAAAAACCAGCCAACCGTTTAAACCGGACCGACTAGTTTCATAGGTTTTATAAAAAAACTGAAATAGGTGTCAACCTTACACATAACCAGTTTGTATTGTAAGAGAAAACTGGTAGCTGATGCATCTGTTTTATGTTGACTTTTATGACTAAGTAGAAATGACATTGTTTTTAATAAAGTGGCGGCACTATCCTTTATATAGGTTTTCCACGAGGAACGCATGGGTTTAGATTTTGGAGTCATCTGAAAATCATCTGAAAAAGCATGAAGAAAACAAGATGGAAATCCAAGATGTGTGTCAAAAACTAGAGGAGATTGAGGCAAATCTTTGCTAATAATGGACGGGATAGCAGAATTAGCATTGTTGCTTAATTTCCTTCTAGAAAACTCTTACCTTCTTGGTTTTATTTTTCTTTGTTTTCCTTGAGTTTCAATGGATTGTTGAGTGTTGTTAGCATTGTAATAAGGAGTTTCTTTGAAGCAAAGGCGGAATTTTATTTCCATTATCTTAAAAAAAAGATTTGAATGTAAGAACCGTGATCACTAAGTTTAAATCATGTACTCCTATTGTACAAAACATCAACATCCATTGTTGTTTGCTTCCTCCTAAAACTTGTTATCCACATTGGCGTCATGCTGTCCCTATCCGGTTCCATCTTACTACCCCACTCCTTCGCCTGTCTTCGAATGCAATTCTGGCTAGCATCTAGTAGCACTCTCCAAACATGTGTGATTCTTTTATTTCGGTTATAATTATAGAATAATTTTTATTTTATTGACGTTCACGTATGATTGCTCTTACAATTTGACTTAATTAATAGTTTTTTAAGCATATTGGGCGTGCTCGGTTTGTACCCTTTTTGTGTTAAAAACAGAGTAACAGAAATTGTTAGTCAAAGTCTGTCCTAACCAAATTCAATACTCTACTTTTTTTCCCCAAACAAAGGGAGTATGGCGCCTTACTCCAGTTCCCTCTAATCGAATATGGAGTGACTGCTAGAAAAGACACGTGAATACCCATCCGAACCAAGAAGGGAATTTTGGATTTTTCACTCTCGATATGTTCCCAACTATTATGGTGAGTTATAATACTACATATTTAAAATATAGAATCTCAACCTTGCAGTACACTTCTACCATGATGCTTAAACTAAATGACTTTATTTGTTAATCTATAATGCTTATATAATTGCTCTCACTATCTCATCTCTTGTGAAGGCACATCATCATTTTTGTTTGCACCGTCCGATCACAATCTTTCCAGCCATCTCGACTGTTCATGATTAACCTTCCGCCTCCTCTTCTCACGTTGCACTCGCTTCAATATTGACCACCTGTACTGGCATGAAAGCCTATTAATCATACATTACTATGGCCAATTAAGGAGTTGTTACACTAATGATGCTAATGGCATTCATGAAAACCCACTAACTAGATGTTACTATGATTAATTAGGGTGTTGTTACGCTAATGGTGTTAACGGCATTAATACTCCTATCACTACTTACAAGTGGTGGGGTAACGATTCATCAGACCAGGTCATTTTTCTTCTTCCTGTTGATCTTCCTTCCTTTCAGTTTGTTCTGCTCTGTTTTTACCTCTTAGTTCTCAATTTGTTATTTATTTGCTAAATTTTATCTTGATTTTTTAATTTGTACCATTCAAGTGTTCTTTTATTTGATTCTTTAGTGACTTATATCTTTATATACTGCCATCTTATCCATATTTTTTATGTTATGAGTCAAAATGAAGAGCGAAGCAAGTAAGATATGTCTTGACAGTTGATCTTCTTTGTGGCTAGCATTATCAATGCTATTGTCTTTGAAATGGGTAAAGATAGATGAAATTTTCATTATTAACTATCAAATTGCATTTTCATAATTATCTAACTATTTATAAATTCGGGAATCATCTAGTTATGTTAACATAAGGTGTTCGTCTTAGGCTTTCAGGATACAAAATGGAAATATATGGTAAGTTGGGGAAAATGGCTTCTAATTGGACGCGCCGGTAATTATGAAACTTGTTTTTTGGTAGTAGCTAATTGAAACAAGTATGTATTTCAGCAAAGAAATTTGTTTGCATTTAGATTTCGAAAGAGGCCTGGAATGGGGTTGGATACTCCTTCGCAGTACCTAAAAGAAGTCCCATCTATCTCGAATTTTTACTGCTGTCCTATTTTCCTCCTCGAACCAAAAAATTAAAAAATAATAATAATAATCACACATCCTCCTCCCTTACCTGTCAAAACCAGCTGTTTTTCATCCCTCGATGGTTTTGAATGTGGTTTCATCCTACTTGGCAATATATAGGCAGTTTAAAGTGGTGAGCGACTTGAAGAAAAATGTGCCACCTCATACTGCTAACATGATATAATGTAGGGTGAAACCGCTATCAAAACAATCCAGGGATGAACAAACAAGCGGTTTGACAGTTAAGGGAGGGCAGGATGTCTGATTTGCGAAAATCACAGCCAGAATTCAGGGAGATAAATAGGATTTACTAAACTAAATTGCAAACAGAAGGCCCAATGTACCTTTTGTTCAGTAGTGAATGACTTATCCAGTGTGATAAACAGAAGGCCAATCATACTCACTTTTGCAGTTGAAAGAGCCATATTCACCTCCCTCAGCTATCTCAACTACATGACTGTCCCTTTTTGCTCCATCACTTATAAAACCAGAGAGTCAGATTCCATGTTTCAAACCCGTTTGGTTTTGCTCGTTGGAGCTACACTATAAGATTTTTCAGGAACCCTTTTGCAGTATCATATTCATCAAAAATAAATAATAATACAACAACAGCCCCTTCCAGGTTCCAACGACCCACCCAAAAAAGAATCTGAAATCCTGCCAAACACTATTGACGCCAGCCTCTTCCACGTTCCAATCACCCAAAAAGAATTGAAAACCTATCAATACTATTTAGGCATTACTAGATTGTGCTCCCATAGGAGCAGCAATTCTTATAAACACAAACACCAGAGCAACATGGTGTAACCCAAAATAGGAGTTCTAAAATCCATAGAACTAAATCAGCATGCCAAATAATTTCTTGAGCAAAAGGGTACACTGGAACCTAGTGAGGGTTACATCAAGCACCTCAAGGCTGAGGATTCACCTCATTACCTAGCAAAGCCGAAGGCCAAGGCATGATGTAGGGATGGATATGGCAATCGTACTTCTTCTGGAAGAGCTTCTCCAGCTTCCCTGTTTCCAGGCAGAATGACATAAACCAGCAAGGAAGATCAGGGTCGTTGAAGGTTTCATAAGTTGAGAGGTACACATATCCATCGATGGTCGCAATAACTTTCAGTGTAGCATGCTCCTCATGTGAGCCCTCAGTGAGCTCAAGAACCTCACTCTGCAAAGAGAACATCCTGTCCAGCATCCATTCCTCGACGCCGTTATCATCTGGCCTCCAGGACCACACAAGAAGCGAGAACACCACGACGCCAACAATGCAGGGTTTCCCATCCTTGGACTCTCCAACCCTGAAACTATGGCCTTGCCCCTTGAGGTACTGTGGCAGATTAATCCGGGAGAACCGCACTGTGGTAGTGTTAAGCACGAGCATGTAGGGCTTGGTGGTGTGCGTCCAGTAGACAAATCCATTCACCAGCGAGCCAGAGTAAAGCCAGTACTTATCATCCCCTCGTCTCCGTGTGAAGGCATGAACCCAGGGGAAGATCCGCCACTCTCCGGTTTCCGACGTGAAGACTGCGGCGCGCGCCCGCGAATCGTCGTGGCAGGTGCAGAGCACGCGGAGCGAGCCAGGGTCCTCGTCGTCAGAGGGGGGAAGGATGTAGTGGTCGAGGTAGGTAAAGTATCCGCAGCAGCCGAAGGTGATATCCTCGGGCGGCCTGGGGATAAGATCGAGCGCACCCGTGAGCGGGTTGTAGGCCGCGATCTGGTCTGTGCGGGGGTTGATGAAGAGGACGCGGCCGCCACAACAGTCCCGGATCTCCCACCCGGGGGCGGCGTCGTCGTGGTCGCCGGGCACGCGCGTGAGGAAGAAGTCGCCGCCGCGGACGGCGGCGGCGAGGTCCGGGTCGGAGCGGCGGCGGAGGGGCGCGAAGGAGGGGATGGCGGGGCCGTCGGGGTCGAAGAAGAGGCCGAGGAGGGCGGGTGGATGGAGCTCGCGGAAGCCGCGGCGGAAGGTGCCGGAGGAGCGGACGGCGTCGAGGAAGGTGCGGCAGGCGAGCGCGGCGCGGACGAGGCTCGGGAGGGAGGGGAGGCGGAGGAGGATCTCGCAAAGGATGTCGTCGCCGAGGCAGGTTATGGTGGTGGGGCTGGCCACGTCGCCGGGTGGCGGCAGCGACGGCGGGGGCTGGGAGGCCATGGTGAGCGGAGACAGGACGGGTTGACGAAGCTTGCGGTATTCCGGCTCCGCTAGGGCAGGAGGATTCGGTGAGCCGTGAGCGTGCTCGGCTCAGTCTACTCACTCCTGACTCGAGTCCCGACTCCCGACTCCAGCATCTGGCTTCGACCAGGCTCGGCTGCGGGTGCGTGTTTGTTGGATCTCTGACTAATTTTTGTTTTAAAAATTAAAAAAAAAACTGTTGAGATCCAAAAATTACAGGTCATCAGAGTATCCAGCATATTGTCAGACTATTCGGCGAGTCCTCTCGAGTTCGGACACTTAGCCTACCAGAGTGTTCGGTGAGCTCTCTCAAGTTCAGCCACTTGGTCCACCGGAGTGTATGTTGCCAGAGTGTTCGGTGATGCTTATTAGATTCATGCACTTGATCCACTGGAGTGTCTGACACGCTATCGAAGGGTCCGATGATATCTCTCGGGTTCGAGCATTTAGCCCACCGGAGTATCTGGTATGTTGCTAGAGTATCTGGTGAGCCTTCTCGGGTTCTCGAAATTACACAACAGAACCTCCGGCACCTTATCGGAGACTCCAATCATCGGAGTGTCCAGCACTTTATCGAAGACTCCGGTAATGCTGATTTAGCAAAGTTTTCAGCAGATTGATTCTAATTTCTTTTTTAACTCGTAGGATTAATTGCCATACGAAATAAGACAATCCCTCTTTTATAAAACGAATGCCCATTGCCGGTTAAGGATTATCTCAATTGATGAAATCATTTTGCCTTTACATTTCATTTTTCTCCAAACCCTAATCTGTTTGCTCGACCCTCGTGCTGTTCTTCCTTCATCTCGGTGACGTTTGAAGACGATATGGCTGACCTAACCGAGCTCGGATCATCCCTAAGACGATCGTCCTCCGAAGGGGTACCTCTCGAGGTGGGGTTGTTTAGGTGCTGCCTCAAACTCGGCGTTAAAAAAACGTCGGCGTTCCCGCACACGGACGTGCGAGTGGTGTGTTGGAATGTACCCGATTTTGACGTTAACACACTTTTTGACGACTCCGCTGGGATGAGTGATTTCGGTTGCACAAACCGAATCGTCGTTTTCACCATGACCTCCGAGATCTACACGACGAACATCATCATGCCATCTTTGGAGGAGTTACCCGAGTAGGCGCGTAAAGCGTTCCTAAAGCATCGAAAGGCCTCCGAAGAGGCGCGCAAAGCGCGCGAAGAACGGGAGCTGTAGGAGTACTTAACATGTTTCTAGAAGAACTGCCAAGATGTGATCTTTCAAGTAAAAGAGCCCATTCTTTTGGCCATCGACGACGACGCGGCCATAGATGCTGCCGATGTAAGAACATCTTCGCACCCTTCCGTTACTTTTGAAGACCTTTCATATTATTTCGCCGACATGAAGAAGGTCTTAATGAACGCTATGCAATACATGATTCAAAAGAACATATCTAAATCTAAGAATGTTAGTATTGCATCGTCGTCTCATGTTGCACATGTAGGTCTTCCTACTAGTACATCGGCGCTCACTACTTCTAGTATAGAACAAACTTTGTATGGCATGCCGTTGAACTCGTTTAGTGAACAATCTAATTTTTCTTTTCATGTGCAAACTAACGCTTTGGTAGTGTCTCCAACTAGCGTAGAGCGAATTACTAGCATCCTCAATTTAGCTACGAGCCGATTGAATAAATTGGCTACGTTTGTTCCTCCTTACTGTACCGTTGCATATAGCGCACCACCTATCCCACCGAGCGGTACGGGTATCGCTCATAGCCCTGTTCCAAATAAATTGTTTAGTGCCATGATAACAAGCCTACACCCTTCTTCACCGGTCACGTTCACTAGACCACCCATTGCCAACATAGAGGAGTGTATGACGCGCATTAAAGAGGATTTAAACAAATAATTTCATGAAACACTAGGGGTAGACCTTAAAAAGAGAGACCGAATTTATTAAAAGCCATACTCCGCATATTTTGATTGGTCCCGTATCCCGTTGGATGGCGTGTTCTCGACTTTATCAAATTTAATGGCGAAGATAGCAAAACCACTTAGGAACACATTAGTCAATACGTAGCGTAACTAGGAGAAGCGAGTTTTAGTGAAGTTTTGAAAGTACGGTTGTTTTCTTTATCACTAACCGAAACTGCTTTCTCTTGATTTTTATCATTGTCCCCGGGCTCCATTTTCATATGAGAGTCTTTAGAGCGCAAGTTTCATGACTACTTTTATTCCGAGAATAACGAATTGAAGTTGTCACACTTGACATCAGTTCGGCAAGGGAAAGAGGAACCCGTCGTTAACTATCTTCGGTGGTTTAGAGATATTAAGAACCGATACTTTAATTTAATAATTTCTGAAAAAGACTTAGCCGACCTAACTTTTAGTGGTTTATGGTAGCATCTTAGATAAAAGTTGGAGGGATACTATTTTCTTACACTCATCCACCTCCAACAAAAGATTTCGGCTCAAAAAGCCGAAGCAAAGAAATAAAACATGACTACAAAGCCCGTCGTAGCGTGCACGTCACGGAATGTGACTCGGATAGCTACGATGATGATTCCAATGATATCTTAACTGTCGAGTTCGTTTGGCACTTTAAGGCCAAATAATTAGCTTGTAATTCGCTCAAACCGGTTCATAAGAATCGTAAAGACGATGTGAAATACACATTTGATGTAGCCAAATGCGATAAAATATTTGATGAGCTGCACAAATATGAATACATTAAGGTCGCATATACTTTACCTTTGACAGTTGAGATTAAGCGTAGAGCATATTATAAATGACATAACTTTTATTTTTATGCTACTAATGATTGCAATGCTTTCCGTCAACATGTCCAATCGGCCCTTAGTGAGGGACGATTGAGACTTAAAAAGATGCAAATCGACAAGCACCCTTTCCCCGTCAACACTCTAGAGCTCAAACCCAAGGTGTTGATTCGGCCTTATCAAGTCGATACAACCAAAAGTAAGAACGTGATCATCGAGGCTGAGACGCCTGTTTTTTCAAGTGACAAGGGTGCTTATAGGAAGGTGGTGCTCGAAAAGTCCTCCGATGGTCAAGAGTTTATAAAAGCCACCATCCAAGGCTCTAGACCCAGGGGGCAAGCTTCACAGCCCAAGATGATAAAGCTGAAGAATCCAGAAGTGGACAAGTGGAAGGTGAATTAAGGTAAAGCCACGGATCGGATGATAGGGCCTAAAAGCGCCTTCGACCGGCTCATGGCTAAGTACAAGAATCAAAAAACCGATCTAAATAATCAGTCTATGAAGCGATCAAGAGCACCACCTAGTGGAGGCAGCCCACATAAGAAGGAGATGAGACCAACCGTGGATGTGCACGGGCCTCCTCCTCTTTTTCCTCCACACGGCTTCGGAGTGCCGCCACCATGGTTCCATCCTATGCCTTGCCCACTGTTCTCGGTGTGGCATCGATACATGAGACCATAGATGCCCGTGCCTCCGATGCCAATGCCACCGATGCCCGTGCCGCCGATGCCATACCCGCCATTTCATCTGGGGTGGAACGGACCAAGGGGAGATGTCTTCACAAGGCTCTCCAACTCTACTCCGGATCGGACGGAATCTCGATCGATCAAAGATCAAGGAGGGAGTTCCACCACCGCGCCTAAGCAAGAGTGACGCCCGAAGTAAGGTAACGAACTTGCTCCCTCCACCGTTGTTCATCAAGAGAGTGCATCTGAAGGTATCGTGAAAATCGGCACAATCGATGTCAAAATTGGGGAGTCTTCACAGGGCTAATCACTTTGGATGATCCAGCCGAAAAGGCCTCACATGACCATGAAGCTAGCAGCAGCAAGAGCTCATCTAAGTACACGCAACCGAGGTGATGTCCACCTAGCTTGACCTACAATCAAAAGAGAAAGCTTCAAAGGATGCGCCTCCGGAAGATGCGAGAAGCGGAGGCGGAGAAAAAGAGAGACGAGGTCTTCAATGAGATCAAGTCGATGGTCCCTTAAAGTAAGCAGTGGAGGGTTAAGAAGCCCGATGCCCCTACTTCACCGGTGACAGAGGAAGCGAAAACTACTTCGAAGCCAATTGGTTTGGCCGACGCCGTCTTGGGAGAGAACTCCACAGCGCCTTCGCCCACGGGAGACGTCGATATGTTCGAGTTCGACGACGACAACCTCTTGAACTACGAGCCTATACCGCCTTGAGAAGGTATGCACATTAACACCATTTGCTTATCCCTTTCTGATTATTCGCTTATAAAAGAAGAAAAAGTCATGGCACAATTCGACTTTGGACAAAAAATGCTATCTTCGAAATGCCCGAGGAATCGGAGATCCATTTGAAACCAATCTAGGTGAGAGGTCATATTAACAGCGAACCGATTTCTCGCATGCTCATAGACGGCGGTGCTATTGTTAATTTAATGTCGTATTCTTTGTTTAAGAAGCTAGGTAAGGCCGATGACGAGCTCATCTGGAGCAATATGACTTTGAACGGTGTGGGAGGAGGAGACCCTATCAAGGCTAAGGGGTTGCTTTTATGTAACTCACCGTTGGAAGCAAGACCATGGCTACCGCTTTCTTTGTTGCCGATGTGCGCGGCAGTTATAGCTTGATCTTAGATCGTGATTGACTTCATGCCCATAGATGTGTTCTTTCTACCTTACATCAATTCTTTATACAATGGATTGGTGATGATATAGAGATTATTCATGCGGATGCATCGGCTTGTGGTTCTATGCTCGAATCATTTTTTTTGCCGCATGACATCATCAAGTACTTGACCGGTTTTGACCTGACGGATTATAATTTTTTTGGCGTGATTAGAGATAGTTTTGTACCTGTCAATGTAAAACCGATGGAGAATCGACTCAACCATATAATGTGATTTAATGGATTCTAATCTTGATTAGTTGCAAAAGAGAGTGGAACACTATCGGTTCAATACGAACGATATGTGCGAAGCTATCGAGGAAATAAAAGATATAGATAACTTAGTACAAAGATTCACATTGACCGATCGTCTTGAAGAGGTGAACCTTGGCAGCGATGATAATCTAAGACCAACTTATATATATAAAAATCTGAAAGCCAATTATAAGGTGAAATTAATCGGTCTACTAAAAAAATATGTGGACTGTTTTGTGTGATCTTATAATGAAATGCTCGGGTTGAGCCCCGAGCTAGTTGAGCATCAGCTTACAATAAAATCTGGTTTTAGGCCTTTTAAGCAACTGATGAGGAGGTTTAACCCGAATATGCATGATCGGATTAAAGAGAAAATTAACCGATTACTTGATGCAAAATTTGCAAGACCTTGCAGGTATGCGGAATAGATCTCCAACATCGTGCCGTGGAAAAAAACACCGAAAAGATTAGAGTTTGCATTGAATTTAGAAATTTGAATAGAGTCACTGCTAAAGATGAGTATTCGATGCCCATAGCTGATATGTTGATTAATGATGGTTCCGGCCATAGAGTTATTAGCTTTCTTGATGGTAATGCGGGATATAACCAAATCTACATGGCCAAGAGGATATGTCTAAAATTGTTTTTAG
Source organism: Zoysia japonica (assembly GCA_001602275.1). NCBI lineage: Eukaryota > Viridiplantae > Streptophyta > Magnoliopsida > Poales > Poaceae > Zoysia > Zoysia japonica. Next base: position 867,354 of record BCLF01000060.1, on the reverse strand, counting down.
ATGTCTCGGTTTTATAGGATTATTTGAGTGGATAATGTGGTGATCAAATCGGTCACTTTAGATTCTCACTTGGCCGATTTGCAACTTGCTTTAAATCGAATGTGTCGTTTCGGTTTGAAAATGAATACGCTCAAATGTACTTTTGGTGTATCGGCCAGAAAATTTTTAGACTTTATAATTCATGAAAAGGGCATAGAGGTAGATCATAAGAAGATAAAAGCAATTAAGAATGTGCAATCGCCTACGTGTAAGAGAGAGTTGCAAAGCTTCTTAGAAAAAAGTAAATTACTTAAGGCGATTCATTTCCAACTTGTCGAGAAAGATTAATGTATTTACTCCTATTCATCGGCTAAAGAATAAAGCCGAATTTACTTGGTGGGCAAAATAGAAAAAAGCTTTTGAGAAGATCAAAGAGTATTTGTCTTCGCCACCGGTGCTTAGGGCGTCTAAAGGAGTAGTCCATTTTCGTCTCTACGTAGCGGCGGAAGATAATGTGGTTGGTGCTATTTTGACACAAGAAGCTGAAAGAAAGGAGTACGTGATCATTTATGTGAGCCGACAGTTGGTGGATGCGGAAACAAGTTACACTCTCATCAAAAAACTATGCTTTTCTTTGTATCATGCTTGCACCAAGTTGAGACATTATTTGCTTTTTAGCACTTATATGGTTGCTTGTCAAACCGATGTTATTAAATATATGTTACATAGGCCGATTTCTAGCGGTAGGCTTGATAAATGGATATAACATCCCAGGTTCGGAATACGGCTCCAGACCCGCTCACACGTCGTACGGGTCCCACCTCACAAATAATTGCTTACATTTTTATCCTCGCTTCGCGTAAAAGGGTTAACCCGAGTTATTACTGCATTCCAGAATCGGATTTTTAAATTGGTCTCTATCTCCCTGAGCTAGCGATACGGGACTAACTCTCGACGCTGCAGTGTTTTTCGTAGCAACAATACCACCACGCTACAGTACTGGCCTTTTTTTTCCCTGGGGCCGGGGTACTGTATTCTCCCCTTTAGGACTCAACGTTCTCGTTGAGGAGTGGACCAATTTACCCTTTCGAGATAGATGTACCCAAGATCTCCTCTTTTGGCAACGTCTATACGCTCAGTGCTAACGTACGTGCCATGTCGTGATCACGCTGGGCCCACGTGTCATGCACACCGTACTCGCACCCTTGACACGTACACGCCCGTCAAACCACGAGAGTCGTCTCTGATACCATTCTGTAACATCCCAGGCCCGGAGTGCGGCTTCAGACCCGCTCGCACGCCTTGCAGGTTCCACCTCATAGAATAATTGCTTACACTTTTGTCCTCACTTCGCATAAAAGGGTTAACCCGAGTTATTACTGCATTCCAGAATCGGATTTATAAATTGGTCTCCATCTCCCTGACCTAACGATACGGGACTAACTCCCGGTGCTACAGTGTTTTTTGCAGCTAAGGTAACATCGAGCTACAGTAGCCACGCCACAGTATTGGGCCTTTTCTTTCTTTCTTTTTCCTGGGGCCGAGATACTGTGCAATGGGCTTTTGAATTGATTGAATATGATTTGGTTTATGATTTGTTAAAATCCATGAAAGATCAAATTGTTGCTGATTTTATTGTTGAACATCGGATTAATTTAGAGCATGATCTAGATATTATTTATGTTACTTTGACCCATTGAAAGTTATATTTTGATGAATCGGTTTGTAAATAGGATCAAGGTGTTGGTGTGGTTTTAGTATTTCTTCATGATGCACACTTTGAATTCTCAAACCGAATAGAGTATGATCGCACCAATAATCAAGCCTAATATGAAGCATTGTTGTTCGGTTTAGAGCTGTGGAGTTCATTGGGGTTAAGCATGTAGAGGCTTTCGGTGATTCGTTGTTAATAGTGCAACAAATTTTTGAAAATTTTCGATGCTTAGACGGATTATTGAATGTCATCCTTAGATAAGTGCCTAGACATAATTAGAAGAATGGATAAATTCAACATACATCATGTGTATAGGCTAGAAAACATTAAAGCCAATGATTTGACTCAACAAGCATCGAGTTATAATGTTGGTAAAGGTAAATTTTTAGTCAATAAAAAACCGATGCTTCAGGTGTTAGAATTAGACCGTTTGGAAATTAACACGTCAAACCGTGATAAGTACTGAATTATTTGATTGGAGGTCACTCATAATTTCATACATTCGTAGCCTAACCCAAAGTGTAGATAAAAAATTCGGCATGTGACTTTTAAATATACTTTGATCGATGGTGACTTATATCGTCGAACATAGGATGATTTGCTTTTAAAATATTTGGGTGATAACGAGGCTAGAGTAGCTATGGGAAAAGTTCATGAGAGAATTTGTGGTACGTATCAATCGGCTGCAAAAATGAAATAGTTGTTAAGAAAGGTCGGATTCTATTGGCCAACTATGACTGCCAATTGCTATCGCTACTACAAAGGTTGTGAACAGTACCAAAGATTTGAAAACATTCAATTGGCACCGCAGCCATGATGAACCCCATTATAACACGATGGCACCTCTGGCACCTTACCGGAGACTCTGATCACCGTAGTGTTCGGTATTTTACCGGTGACTTTGGTAATGCTGATTTAGAAAAGTTTTCAGTAGATTAATTCTAATTTCTTTTCTAACTCGTGTGATTAGTTGCCCTGCGAGATAAGACCATCCTACTCTATAAAACAGAGGCCCATGACTGGTTGAGAATCATCCCAATTGATCAAATCATTGTGTGTTTATATTTCATTCTTCTCCAAACACTAATCTCTTTACTCGACCTTTATGCTGTTCTTTCTTCGTCCCGACGACGTTTGATGATGATCCGGCTGGGCTGACCTAGCCCGAATCATCTATAAGACGATTCTCCTCCGACGGGATCTCTCTCGAGGCAGAGTTGTCTAAGTGCTGCCCCAGACGAGGTGCCGAAGAAATGTCGACGTTCTCGCACACAGACGTGCAAGCGGTGTGTTGGCTCGGACCCGATTTCGACGTCAACAGAAACAAAAAATTTAAAAAACTTTAGTTGGTAAAACCGAGAGGTAAATCAGTGCAATCAGTTGGTTTCAAATTTTAAAACCTGAAAACCGTAGAAATTATCAGTGAAACTGTTCGGTAAACCCGAAAAATCAACAAGTACTACATCATTTCGTTCAAACTTTGATTTTTTTTTTATTTGGAACGGTTTTCATCAAACCAATCTAACTGATTTTAGCGGTTCAAACAAAATAAAAAACCCTGCTCAGAGCTGCATTTCATCAAAGAGTTCTATGTGTGCCACTGACTCGCTGGACTTGTTTCTACTTACTTCTGTTCTACTTAGTCTTAATGTCCGTGCTAATACTACGGTTTAATAAAAAATATTAAATTAAAATAATACTCTTTCTGTCTCAAATTATAAATCATTCTAGTATAAGTCATTCTCACTTCTCGAGATACTTTTTTCTTCTCCCAATACATCTTCACTCTATTCTCTCCTCTTCATTTTCAAAACATCTCGCATTTTTCATTTTTCTTAATTTTCATATCCAACTACAAAATGACTTATGAAACGAGACAAAGAGAGTATATTACTATTAAAATAAATTTATTTTGTTTTATCAACAATTTTTTAATCTCATATATTTGTTTTGAGTAGTTAAGTTCTGTTAACTAACAATAGTTTGTTGGACCCAACGTGTTGAAGATCCGAAAGAGCTCATACACTAAATTTGTAAAAGTTGTTTATAAAGATATTTTATCCGTTAGATTTATAAAAAAAATAACTTATATATATTTTTTATGTGTATATACTCTACTTCATCTTTATTTAAAAAGTGTGCTTTTTAAAAAACTAGTCCCGACTAGCACAACGCCTGTGCTCCGCCACGGTTTTTTTTAACAGGCCATATTGGCTCTGTTCGTTTGTGCTTCTTGTCAGAGTTTTCTAGCTGCGGCTAGGCTGTACAGCCATTCGGTTCAACTACAATCCGTTCAGATAATTGTCATGAACTGCTGCGGCTGCAATGAACAACTGTTCACAGCTGCGCAGCACAACAATTAGAAGCATTAACGAACAGACCAATTAACTTGTGTATTTTTTTTCTCTTGAATGTTTCAAGGCACATTTTCTGCGGCACAGAAGACACCAAAACATTACCCTTATATTGAGTACCAATGCGTTGCTACGGTTATAAATTTTTTTGATGAATTAGTGAAAACACATTGTAAATTAGCTTCACTACTTCAAGATGATACCGCGGGTGCCAATCCTCTGCACTGAGGAATGTAATGCAAATGTCTGTAGCGGGTCTAGGAATTATTGTAGCGTCCGTATTTTGCATTCTTCCTCACCTCTTGTAGCGATTGATCTGGACGCTTGCTTTAAAATCCGACGGTGCATGGTACTCCTAATGCCATGTACAGTAGATTCTCTGCCTTGATCCTGATACTGCTAGCATATGCGTGCTTGTCATCTCCCTTACGCTGAACATTTCCATCTCTTTTAATAAACCTCATCAGGTGACCAAAGCTCAGCAAATGCAAGCAAGCCCTGATGCATATGTAGATATGGTAAATACAACGGAGGTATATATATACTCCAGAGATTCAATGTGGTAATGCACGTGGGTTAGCGCATACATTAATTTGCGCATGTACATGTCACCATATAAAAACAATATGAAATTCAATCGTGTATTAACAGCTTCGACACGTATCTATATTTATACACCCTACTAACTATTGATTCTGGCCGTTTATTCTACACCTTTAACTTTTTTTGTCCCTCTCTTTTCATCTTTTACCAGCTGTCATCCTTCGTTTAATCCCAGTCTCTCATCCACCTTTGCTAAATCTGACCCCTCCTCTTACTCGATCCACTTGCACCCTTCTACTTGATCCGCAGCGACATCACCCCAATAGATGTTTCGTTCAAATTTCATTAATAAACACAGCTAGAAAAACTTTGAAATTTCAAGCAAATATGATTAATCATCATATCCTATGAGCTCAAATGAATTTTATTAAATAGTTCTCATATGTTTTAATTTTTTTATCCATTCTAATTATTTTCTTTGAGCTTTTCTTCATCCAACCATAATAAATCATCATTACCATTAAAAATTCCCAACGGCAACGCCTAGAAACCATCTAGTTTTTTTATATAATCTAGCCCTGTAATTTCATCACTTGCCACAGCTATGAAATTACATGTAAACACCAACTCCCTCTTATATTCGCCTTATTCAAAAAAGTAATACAAAATTTTGCACTCTTGGAAGTATATTGTGCTTTGAATGAGATGCAGATAACCGTGTAGTCCAGCATGCAGCTCACCCTCAAAGAACAGTAGCAACGATATAGACTTGCAAGTAGAACTGGCAGCTAATTATTTCTGTTGGTGCCTTGTCTAAATGTCAAATTTTCTTTATAAATTTCACCAAGCTTAATAGAGAAATTCCATCGAGCTTAAGGAAAACGTAAGAAACATAAGCAATTTTGAATCATATTTTTCGCAAACAACATAAATATTTTTATTTATTAGCACTTTTCTCAACAACTGGATTGAATAAGTTGAGTACACAGTACCGTTCTGCTTTATCGAACAGGGTTCTCCACTCACTCACAAATGAGATTACTGTAGCCTGAAGATGATTTTTTTTGTAAAAAAGAAACATACCTCAAATATGAAGCTTTTAGACTAACTTACCGATTTCAGTTTCCTGTTGAGCTTCAGTCTTCCAAGACAACCTCATCAACAGCGTAACGAATAGGCGTTCAAGGACGCCTGCAGTAGTAGCACTGTGACACATCTGCGTGAGCACTTCAGCTGCAGCAATACCTGCACAAACAAATTGGCAATTCTACTCAGCCTATCCACCACTGACACTGAAGTGACCTGGATAAAGTCAAGCAACGAAAAAAAAAGGGCAAATTTGATACAATTACAATTTTGCAAACTTTAAAATGTCATTGATTTGTCAATGATAGATAAAACCTGCAAGTGAATGACACGTGAGCCGAATCACATATTTCAAATTTTACAAAATTATAATAACATGTATCAAATTAATCCATGAAAAAAAAGCAAATAAACATGCTGCCTGGGCGAGGAGAGGTGGGGCCCAACTGGAGTAAGGAGTGCGCGTGAGCAGGGAGGGGGCGTGGAGCTTCTCATTCAAGCCGTAACAAAGGCAGCAGCCGCAGCACACGGGTTTGGTGTCAGCACCAGCTCCCATTGCGTTGAAGACGGCGCAACCTCGCCGGCGACCGACATGGCTCAGATTTGGCTGTCAATAGCACACCTCCAAGCTGGATGCCTTCGCATTTCCGCTGCCGTCGCCCCCGCGGCTGGGTCTGCATCTGTGAGCCACCGTCGTCGTCCTCAACGCAAATTAGCCTGCATGAGAAAGATGATAAGCAATTAAAGGAAGCTGCAACAACTAGAACGAATCCTTCAATAAAGAAAAGAAACAATAAACGAATCGACGAATGTGAGGGCATCGATGCGACTGAGCACCGGTCTGTGGTCAGGTAAGGCGCCAGCGCCCACCCCACTGATTGTGGAGGGGATCTGGAAGGAGGTGAAGAAAATCCCATTGGCATGCCTTGCCGATGCATTGGGAAGGACGTCTGCGCCGGCGACCTACGGGCGATTCCTCTCACCCGCCTTCACGCCCTTCCGTTGCCCTCCACGGCAGTGGGGGCTCTAGAACACCCACGACCAGCAAGCAGCCAACTTTGATATTGTTGTGTGCGCTAGGGGTGGGGGCTCATCGGTAGTGGGAGGCTCAGACAGGAGAAAGTGGCACGGCGGAGGAACGGGCCACGGCGAAATGGGAAGCGTGGAGGGGGACAGGGGATGCCTTCGCATAGGAGGACCTGGGCTCACCCCACGAGAGCTCCGTGGAGGCCTTCGCGGCGGCTGCAGGTGAGGCCTCTGACTGGAACGTGGCCTGTGTCGCCGCTTGCCACCTCTAAATCACCTGCACGTCAACGGCGGTACTCACCTTGGATCCATCGGCCGGAGGCCCGCCATCAGCCGACGCCGTCTGCGGAGCTCGACCCTAGTCTGAGGCGGCGGTGGATGAGGAGGTAGGCGGCCGTGGGTGCCGTCCACGCCGGGAAAAGGAGGCGGCAGCGGAGGGGGAGGAGGTCGTCCGCGCGGACACGAGGAGTCGATGCCGTGCTGGCTGGCGGGGGGGGAGGCGTCTATGTCGGCGGAGGGGCAGGTGGCAGGCGTGGGCGACGAGGGAGGCGCCGGCGGCGGAGAACGAGGCGGGACCGCCCCGGGGGCCCGAGGGAGGGAGGTGGGGGAGGGCGGCCATGGCGTCGCCGGCGGAGAGGCGCACCGGACGGGGGTCCGAGGGACCGGGTAGGGGTGGCGGCGGCGGCATGTAAGCGGACCAGGGTTCACGGATCGATGGGACAGGGTGGGGCGCGGATCAGTTCGACCGTCGGATGAGGAGGAACAGTTCAGATTCGTCCCGGGGAACCTCATAGATGAAAATTTTAAAGGACTAGAAAAATAATTTAAAATATATATATATTAATATTAAAATTTAAAATTTCTTATACGAAAAGTATTATTACATGCCTGTTTATGAAAAGAGGTACTTCATCTTCTGTAGATCCTCACGACCCTCGCGATGTTGATGAACTCTTCAAACATTTTTTCAACTCTGATGCATTTTTTCGTGTAATTTAACTCATTTCTGTCGAAAACATTTTATCAGAGTATATCTAAAATAGAAAAACTGTATCAGGTGTACCATTTAAAGATCCATTCTTACATCCATCCATCCATTCATCCAACCGAATAGAACCACCGGAGAAGTGGCAAGGTTTCTTTCATTTGAACTGGTAAAATTAGCCGGATCAATTTAATGAAAATCGTAAAAACCGTAAAAATGATCAAAAACCATTCCAAATCAAAAAATCAATTTGAACAAAATTTGGTCGAAACCGATTGTTTTTTCAGTTTCTCGATTATCGACCGGATTTTTTAGTTTTATCGGTTTTCAAAGTTTCAAAATTTGAAATCCGCCGATTTCACCAGTTTATCTCTCGATTTCACAGGTTTTAGATTTCAAAAAATTTCAAATTTTCAATTTTTTAAAATTTTAAAATAAAAGTCGATCTTTCAACAAAACGAGACCTGTTTTATTGAAAACCGCGAAAACGCGTTGAAGAGGATGACCAGAAGAAACGAAGAAGCAGTAGGAGCGGAGCGGAAGCTAGTCCGGCGATGAGAGCCTTGGGGGCTGTCAGGCAACCTGACCGATGCCCAGCAGCCACCGCAGGCTACGGGTGGCTTCGGTCTCCCCGCGAGTTGTAATTTGTTAATTTGTTATCATATACTAGAAATAATAATTTTGTTAATTTGTTAACAACAATGATTTTTGTGGGGCCTAAAAGAGATTCGCAAAGATATTAAACGTTAGATTTGTAAAAGGTGTTTGAAAAAAATTTTGATCCGTCGAATTTGTAAAAATGAACAACTCTGGATGCATTTTTTCGTATGCACATAGTCTAACTTTATCTCTGTTGAGAATGTTTTACTGGGTGCATCTAGAAAATAAAATTTGTTCTTTTTAAGGAGTGAAGAGAAAATGTAAATATTTTTATGTTTGGTCAAAGTTAAATTCTTTTATCTTTAATTAATAATACTAAAATATTAAATAATTTATAATATAAATAGTTATCGATTATAAAACTTTGTGTTTAAGATGAATCTACTAATATGATTTATATACGATAAAATATTATTAGCTTTTCATTATTAATGGTTAAAGTTAAAGATATTTAACTTTGATCAATTAATACTTATATTTTGGAATTTACGGAGTACATGCTTGGATGTTAGTAGTAAAATTCTTTGCTGGCTTCGATTTAGGTAGATTAGAAGATTTTTTTTCTTTGATTTTTGCATTTTTTCTGTAAAAATTCTACATTTCAAAGAAGTTCCTATCCTGCATTCAACCACCGCGGTGTCCACCAAATGAACATTTTTTATAAGAGTGCCAAATTTAGTTTGATATTCATATAACGATGATTAGAAAAATATAAGACCACTTGCAGTAAATTTTATAGCTAGCACAAACTCATTTTTAGTCCTCTCAATATTATCCACTTTGCTTATTGCATTTGCAAAAGGGGCAGTGACATAACACTAACTTTGTTTAATTCACAAAATGTGTGCACTTACATTAATGAGAGAATTTCTTGTGTGCCACTGAAAAAAACTTGAAATTCTTTCTCAACCATTGAAGAAATCATTTTTCCTTCTGGGCCACCGTTTGAGATTTTTATACTCCTACATGTCACTACCGAGTAGTTTTTTCTTTTATCTTTTAGGAATTTATTTTTTCTTTTTGGTATAGCTCAATGAAAGTCAACTTCTATTGCTTTAATATTCATGCCAATTTTTATGGTGATATAACATATAACAATGAATAATTTTTGTTATTAAATCCACTTCAATTCAATATATATTATGAATTAAAAATTTCACATAAATTTAATTTACCTTAATTTTTAGATGCGTTAAACAACTTGATAAAATTCTCAAAAAATATCAGTAATTCTTTTTTGTGATTTACTCCCTCCGGTTTTAAATTATTGACACTGTTGACTTCTAACATCAACTTTGACTATTCGTCTTATTCAAAAAATTTGTTCTAATATGTAAAATTATTAGTTGTGATTTAAATTCCATTAATGATAAAATCAAATAATAGCAAAAATTTTCACATTTGAACAATTTTTTTAATAAAACGAATGGTCAAAGTTGATGTTAAAAGTCAACAGTGTCAATATTTTAAAACCGAAGGGAGTAGTATTTTAGAAAAAAAATAGTTTTAGGTTACATTTTCAATGCAAAAATATTTTAAAATATTTTTCTACTCGGGAGTGGCATGTAGAGAGGAATAAAAATCTCACATAGTGGCGCAGAGAAGAATTATTTTTTCAGTGATTGAGAAGGAATTTCAAGTTTTTCATGTGTCACAAAAAAAATTCTCTCTATAATAATTCTTAGAACTTTCGTTTTCCATAAAAAGAAAACTTGAGTTTTACGACAACCTTAAGTTGTTTGCAAATGCTCTAACCTTATAATAACTAATAAATTGTATACCATCCGTTCTAAAAATTTTATCGCCGGTTAATTCAAATTTGAATGATAATAATTTTAAAATAGATAAAATAAAATAATGGTTGGTGAGTTCCGATCTGAGTCATCTGACACTTAGATAAAGAATTGCTTAAAAACGGTCTCATATGGAGTCCTAGTCACGCAATGGGTACCACAATCACCACCAAACGAGAAATTCTCGTATTTGAGGCTTGAAACATTGCTTTTTTAATAAATTTATTATCTGTGTGAACGACACATAAAATTATCTGGATCTATAATTTATAAATTCAATGACAAATTTCTAAAATACATTGTTTCTAGTAACAAAAATTCGAAAGCCACCCACCAAAACAGCCCACGGGTGGTCGTCATCCTTTCGCACTCCAGTCCACACCTCCATCCTCTTCTTCCCTCGCCGCGCCTCCGCTACTCAGCGAAACACTGAAAACTTGCGAGTCCAACCGCGCAAATGGCCCCTCCGATCCCCGTCCCCCTCCTCTTCCTCTCCATCGCCGCGGCGTCCCTGCGATATGGTACCAGTTCCTGAATCCTGGGCATCGCTCGCTTCCCCTCTTCCCTCCCCGTCCGCCACTGCAGTGGATCCGGTCGACCAGCGCCCGTTCTCCCCTCACGCGTCGCGTTTGAATTGGTTGGTTCGGTTGCAGGCGCGGCGGCGGGCGGCGGGGAGGGGTTCTGCTCGGCGGAGCCGTCGAGCGAGTGCTCCGGGGGACAGCCGCTCTACTGGAAGGTCACCCACCCCACCCTCGCGCCGGCGCACCGCCAAGGTGAGGCCCGTGTCCGAATGATTCGCCGCAATGACCGTTAGAAAATGCCTTATGCCATTCCTGGAACTTGGAATCCTAGCGTCAGTGAGGTTTAGAGTAAACTCGATATTTCCAGGGTTTATGTCGTGGTCTCAGGTTTACAATAAACCCTTGGTTTTGGGTGGGGATGACATGCCTTCAGTTGAGATGTGCAGCTGCTGCTCGAGAAAATAACGGTTGTTATTATCCAGTATGATATGTAAAACATACACACTCTAATTATTTTTCCCCATAAACCTTGAATTGACATATTGGATCCATCATCTTGGGTTCATTAGTTTCCTTTTTTTGGAGGAATGGGTTCATTCCTTGCTGATATATTAAGAGTTAAGCTTATCATGCAAAGAAATATGAATATTTTACTAGTTTTTGAGTCTATCCATATCAAAGGTATGTTTGCTTGATTATTTATTAAGCTGATGCATGTTGTTTACGAAACACTGAAGCTACTACATATAATCCCACTAACTTCGATGTACTTGTTTTAAAATGGATCTGTAGATTTACCTGGCTTCACACGCAGTGTTTACAAAAGGGATCATGCTTTAATCACACCAGAAAGTCATGTCTTCGGTCCTTTGCCTGATTGGTACGCCTACTATCTAATGGATTATAGTATTATATACAAATTCTGATGCTTGTTAGTGTCATTTATTATCCTCTGTTCAGGATCAATACTTTAGGAGCGTATTTAATTAGTCCGGCTATTGGTGCACACTTCACGATGTATTTGGCAAACATGCAAGGTATGCAAATTTTCGCACTTGCAAAAGAATGTAAAGAAAGAAGAATGATATGCATCTTCACTCATATAACAACAACACTGCAACCAGTACTATATAAGTAACCATTCTGTGGTTCAGTCTGGTCATGCAGCGCCAAGTTCTATATAATATGATTTTATAATTATACAAGAAGTATTCACTAAGTGCCTCGCGTCATGGTTAGCGACTGCTTGCGGCAGCGGCACGGCTTTGAAGTGAAACGATGGTGGTGGTCTGGCGGCGTCATGGCGGCTAGGGTGTAGAGTGGCGAGTGGCCAAACGGGATAGGTAGGGTTAGCTAGTTAGATGCGCTGCACCTCAGCAGAACAATTTTTGGGTTAGCCTCGTGCAGACGCATCAACCAACGGCAACAAATAGCTAGTAGATAGCAAAGATATATCCAGACTTTTTTATGCATCAACCAACACCAACAGTTTACTAGTTGCCCAATAACCCCATCACAAACAGATGATCTGAGATAGAAAGGATATGCTTTGCCTACAGGCTACAGATAATTATCCGGCAATGGATCATCTTTCCCCACACATTACAGCTGCTAAAGATTTTTCATGGTGTAATGAGCAAATCTACAAATATAATTATGAAATGTAGGGAAAGGCTGTGTACAAAAGATCCAGAGTGATCAGACCCTTCTCCAGACCTTGCGCAAGTGGGAGCTATGTGCACAGGGCTGCCCTATTTCTATGAAGCTAGATTTGCCCCCCTGCTAAACAATTGAAGTTGCTTTTACTAAGGCCCTGTTTGGCACAGCTTATCTAAAGCTTATTCACAGAAATAAACATAAGCTGTGCCAAACAGTAAACTTATTTCACAACTTATTAGTTCAGCGACTTCTCAGAATGAACTAAAAAGAAGCTTATTTTTCAGCAGCATTTCACCAGCTGTTGAAATAAGCTACTTTTTTTTTACAAGTTTCGGCTGTGCCAAAAAGGACCTAAGTTAAAGCCTGTTTCGCTTGGGGGCATGAGCAGATTTTGTGCACTCAAACCGTCAAACGTATTCTTCACACCCTTAAGTCAGTAACAGAAATTTATCTACTAAAAATTTATAATCCAACATGGACCTGCTATTTGGTTTTACATACATGTTATTTTCTGTTCTCATCAAAATGAGGCGTCATTATAATGGCATTTTCTGAAATATTGTTGTGTGGAGTGCAGATGGATCAAAATCAGCCCTCCCACCGAAAGATGTTGAAAGGTTGGTTCCTTACCAAACATGTACACTAGATAGAATAGTAAGATAATTAAGATTGCATACTTGGAACTATCACCCTTTTTAAAATGTGCTGCACGCCAAGTCAAACAACTCATATTGTCAGCTTTATGCTTTTCAATCAACTAGGAGTTTCTATCAAGTTTTTCATCAATGGGATTTTGACCACCTTTACTGTGGAGCACTTTCCAGGCTTGTTTTTGTACTACAAGGGAGCATTTCACTATCTCTGGGGTCTGGAACTACCCATTCTCTGTTGGTAAGGTCGTATCCACATTTGACTTTTTTTTTCCATGAAATTGAAGTAGCTGTGCATTTCACTACTCCCTCCTACTCATCCTATTGTTTTTTTTCCCTTTCTTAAAATTTCTTTCTTATTTGCCGACTTGGCAGAAGTAATGCTAAATTATGGACTGAAGTGGCTTACTGAATCTTGTTGACAAGTGCAGGTGGATTCTTATGCCTATCTTCCCGCAAACATGAAACATTCTATGATCTCAGATGAACCGACCACTCTTGTAATATTTGAGAGGAGGTAAAAATGTTACTGCTGAAACATGTTGCTCTTTTCTTTCCATTACAAATACAATTTGCTTAATTCAGATGCAATAGGTTTTTTCCTTGATACTTCAGTTTTGTTGTTCATTTTGTTATCGAAATAATAGCAATCAATACCTTTCTCAATTTTATTTCTTTAGATACACTGCTATCGAGGATAACTATCCTGATCTAATTGTCGGTTCAACAGACAAGCAACCGCTTCTTGAAACCCCTGGAGAGGTATGATGTGACCTTGCTCTTTGATGTGAATTTTGTTTTTTTTTTCAGCGAATCATCATTGTCTATAACCTTTATACATCTTATATTTGGTAAACCTTCCTTATTTTTTGGTGGTGGTGGTGATGGTGTGTGTGTGTTTTGGGGGGTGGGGTGCTGTTTAATGTTTATATTATGTTATGAACAGACAATTGAGTACAAATTGATTTTGTTTTAGTGCATGTAGAATTAGGATGTTTAATGGATTTCAGGTTGTTCTGTGCAGTTTACAATATGTTTTGTTTCCAATCCTGCTTTCTGTCTTGAAGTTCATGAATATCATAAAAAAAACTCGACCTATGGGGGGTAAGACCGCCCCCGCTGCATTTCATTTAAGAAGAAAACCTTCTCACGCAGGTCGAGAAACCCCCCAAACCCCTGCCCCACCCTTACAAATTCATGAATATCATAGCTATATAATTTTCATGATATCAGGTCCTTCGGTGCTGACATAAGTTTCTTAATTAGGTATTTCAACTGAGGAAGCTGCTACCCACCTCTCTACCATATGACTTTAATATCCATGTAAGTTTGGATATATTGTTCTCATTATTTTATTCACTGTGCCCCACATCAGCCCACTTAAGACTGAGGCTCATAACATGTTTCTCCATACCAGTACTGAGGTTGGAAACATTATCTGTTAGGATCCTAGATTCATTAGCTATTTTTGATTCTCAGATGAAGAATTCATTTTCTAATATTCATTTCTGATGTACAGATTATGGACTTCCAACCAGGCGAATATCTCAATGTGAAGGTTAGGAGTTCTTTTTAGTACAATGATGCTTACTGTTGTTTGAATCATGCTACAAAGTGATATCAGTCTGAACAAGAAAGTTCTGTATTATCTTTGTAAACTGAATACCAGAATATCAATTATACTTCACTCATACTGCTATGGTATTTGTGGTACTATGCACACAACCCATTCTGAAACTTGCTTTATCTTTCTGGTTTATTTCCACCAGGAGGTTCACTATAATCAACATGGACTACTGCTTTTGGAGGGACAAGGAATATACCGATTGGGGGACAGTTGGTAAGGATTGTAATATAAAAGTTTCTTTTTGTTTTAGGTCGTTTTTCTTGTTTTAAGCTTTATTACATTTTTCAACCTTGGATAGCATCCTTAGTTCCCTATAGGGTTTGAAAAAGCTTCATGAAAGATTAGCATACTTTGCTGTTATAGAACTTCTGAAAGACGTTTGTGGAGATTGACTACCCATTTACTTCATTGGACATTTGTCACTGAGTCATAGGCATAAATACACATAAATACCTCATACAGATGCAACTTTTGTTTTTGTCCTCCCTCTATCCTTCAGAATATATGTTACCAAAAAGTTGCAAAATCGTAAGCCCAACATGCAGCACTTGTCCCTTTTTCTTTTCATGTTGTAACTTGAAGTACTATCTGTGTGCTTAATGTTTTACAATGGCTAATTAATAGGAGTACCAATGTATTCTGAAGACTGTTCCTACTAATAATACAGGTACCCAGTGCAAGCAGGCGATACCATTTGGATGGCACCATTTGTGCCACAATGGTAAGTGGGCTTTACCTTTGTGTTTATCGTCCATGGACTTGACTTTTCTAGCTTAGCTAAGCGCTTTTGCCATGATGTTCCAGGTATGCTGCCCTTGGTAAAACCAGGACGAGATACTTGCTTTATAAAGATGTCAATAGGAATCCATTGATATGATCAAAGTCTCCATTTCCTATGGGATACCATTATATTAAAAAACGGGGAGCTTTGCCAGCTATGAAGAATTCTCTGGAAGATGTCCAGAGAAATAAAAAAGATAATTGAGGCAATTGATCATGAGAATTCTCTGTACAAATTAACATGAGATATGGAAAATGTGCACTTCTGAAAATCATGGCGTCCCATTAGTGGTGACTGGTCAGGGCCTGAATTGTGAAACTTTTTTTCTAGACCTGTATCTTGTGGACAGAACTTGCAAAGCTGCCCATGTTGTGGCACATCCCTTGGAAATAATGTGTGGTCAACGCACTCTGATTCTAAAGAATAAAATCACATTCCTCTTTGAAAGGCGAGTCCTTGATTTTATTTTCAATTTCATATAGCAAGAAATATGTTTAAGGCAGATAAAGTCATGCAAAAATCAGTATTTGATTTGATTAAATAATGTTTTTTGTATTTTATGTAGAAAATTGAATAAGTAATAATGGATTAGAAGAGGAGAGAAAGAAAACAAAGTTCAGGCTGACATATAACATGATTATTGTGTCCCTTGAATGAAGATGTGGTTAGATTACGAGTTACAAGTACCTTTGTCGGATTCATCCTAACCTTTTCCGTTAAAGTAAAACTAATATTCTTGCTAATCCAACGGAGGTTACTTTTGAATCAAGATCTGTCTTTGTAGTTCCGACAATTCTGAGCCGCACATCTAGGACAGATCTTCCCGTAGATCCCTGCCCAGGACTTTTCAACGGGCTTGAAATTGCATCAAACTAGGTTTGAGTATCCAAATTGTTCTAAAACCATGATTCATAACACATGTTCTAAATTCAAATTACTGAGCACCTCAATAAAATCCCTAGTGCTTACCGACTCCATGTGTCTGTTTGGAACAAAATATTACTCCATCCATTTTAAAATTATTGTCGTCGTTGATTTTTAATATCAACTTAATCATTCACATTATTTAAAAAATTAATTCAAATATGTAAATTTTTAAGATGTGATTTAAATAACTTTGACGATGAAGTAATTTATAATGAAATATATAACGTTTATTAAACTTTTTGAATAAAAAATAATCAAAATTGATATTAAAAATCAACCGTGATAACAATTTAAAAATAAAGGAAGAATTTAAAAAAAGTTGTTCCAATATGTAAAATTATTAGTTGTAATTTAAATTTCACTAATAATAATCAAATAATAATAAAATTTTACACATTTGAAAAAAATTTGAATAAAACGAATTATCAAACTTAATTGTTAAAAGTCAATGGTGTCAATATTTTAAAACCGAAGAGTAAATAACAAGTCCAAAATAAAATCAATGCTGGATTGTAATGCCACAAAAATATCTGCGCTTGTACGAACATTCCCATCAGCAGCCCCACCACTAGCTCGCGGCTTTGATTGATTCCGACCTCCTCAAAACAATTTGCATTCACACCCCTCCGCTCCTTCAAAACTCGCGGCGTGTCCCTCTTCCCCTCCTGCTCTCGTGCTCCTCCGACCTCCATCCTCCTCTCCTCCTCCTCCTCCCCCGCGCGCAAACCCTAACCCTACCCTTGCCCGTGCCTAGCGGCAAGCGGCAATGGCGTGTCTGGCGTGACAGAGAGCGGGCTGTGGCGGGAGCGTAGAGGGAGGCTGGTTGGGGGCCGAGATGTATAAGCAAGGGGCAGGGGGCGGAGCGGGGCTGGACCGGAAGCGGATCAGCGAGGCGCTGGACAGGCACCTCGAGAAAGCGGTCGTGGTGGCGTCTCCGTCGACGTCGAGGGGGTCGGCCGGGGGCGGCGGGCGTGACCACCAGCGCCTCGTCGTGCCCACCTCCGCGACGTCCATCCCCAAGGACCGCTGCTCCGAAGGTGACGTCGCCGGCATTTTTCTCTCTACG
Organism: Zoysia japonica; assembly: GCA_001602275.1. Lineage (NCBI taxonomy): Eukaryota > Viridiplantae > Streptophyta > Magnoliopsida > Poales > Poaceae > Zoysia > Zoysia japonica. The sequence continues at coordinate 849,983 of BCLF01000060.1, read as the reverse complement.
CGTGACGTGTCGTTCCGTGGGCTCGTTTCGTACATGAATCTGTGGCTCCGTGGTGCGCTGGTGAGGCGGTGGACCTGAGTTGATCGGTGGCGGAGCATGTGGGTGCGGTAGAAGGGGATCGGTTTGGAGGTTTCAAACTGATCGTTCGCCTGCAGATGGGGTGTTGATACACAAATTTGGGCGGGCGCGGTTGCGATTTGTATTCAGTTTTTTATCTTCATCTGTGTAAACGGCTACTTTAGAGCTTGTTGAGAGGTTATTGATATGGCAATGTGAATCTTCGATATGTTCATGTGCTTTTACAGTGAGTTCATGGTGCATAGATTTTCAGAACTTTGTGCTATGATCTCTGCATGGTTAACTCGGTCCATTCATGGTCTAGTACTTTTTTGGTTTTGGATGTGCCCATCTTCTAAAGTTTTAGGGTGTTTTTGGTTTCACTGAGGGGGCGGTGTTCTGTTTACATATGCTTCAGAAGTTCTGCCTGACACTGTATGATATATACAATCCTGCTTAATGCTCAATCCTATTGTCATGTATAGATTTTCATAGTTATCTAGTTCTTGATTATGGCTTTTTCTGTCCCTTTGGTCGAGTTTGAAAGAGGCTGATTGTATTTTTGTACATCATAATCCACAAGCATTCATGCCCTAACACTTTCATCCTTATTGTTGCAGGGGAATCTGATTCTGATAGTGAAGGATCAGATGTTAGCGGCTCTGATGGGGAAGACACATCATGGATTTCATGGTATTGCAACCTAAGGGGAAACGAGTTCTTCTGTGAAGTTGATGATGATTACATACAAGATGACTTCAATCTTTGTGGCCTTAGCAGCCAAGTTCCATATTACGATTATGCTCTTGATCTTATTCTGGATATTGAGTCATCTCATGGTAATTTTCCTGTGCAATTACTTATGCACACAATATTTTATGGAGTTACGGTTGATGAATTGGTCCAAACGCATACAATTCTACAATTGGACGTTGTAAAAGCATTGTTGTTAGGGTCTAGATACCTGTTTCTAAGAAAATCATGCTAGCTAAAAACAGAGAGGGTAGAGAGAATAACGGATAGTTTCATCAATTCTATTGGTGATTAGATTTGTCAGCTGTTCCTCAAGAAAGACCATGCCAAGTTTATGGTTTCATCCATTCTTTTCCAGGCAATTACGTGCCTTAATGATTATAAATATAAGATCCTGCAGAATGCCATTTTCACAACTTACAATTAATTTGTTTTCCAATCAGTGTCTTGTAAGCACTAGTTCTTAACCTGCATGGAACGTGTAGCTCCCAAGTCCCAACTCCAGTTTGGTATATTGTCAGTTTAGCAGTAGTGGGTCTATCCCACGTGGTTAGTTCAAGACTCCTAGACTTAGGGTGCGTTTGGTACGGTTCCCACTCCCTGAAGAATCAGAAATGTTTCAGTTTCAGTCTAGAAACGTTTCTGATCAGAAACAGAATCACTTCAGAAACCGTTTGGCAAATTTTAGTGATTAAGATTCAGAAAACGAGTTGAAGGATTGGAATGACCAATATACCCTTACATGTATTAATATTAAAAATATCAAAACAATTTTAAGGAACTTTAGAAAGTAACGAAACAACTTTAAGAAACTTTAGGAATAACTTGGAGGGCACCTATACGAAGAGCTCGATGAGACGAGTCTAAAGGAACAAATTTGGGAAACTTTGGAAATTTGAGGGAACTTTTTTATGAATTCATATGATTAACCATTGTAATGGGTAAAACTTTGGAAATTAATAGAACAACTTTAAAAACTTTAGGAATAACTCGGAAGGTACCTACACGAAGAGTTCGACGAGACAAACCTAACAGAACAACTTTGTGAAACTTTGGAAACTTAAAAGGAACTTTTTTTAATTCCTAAAGATTAATCAGAGGGAAAGCAAAGAGGTAAACCATTGAATCGAACCGGATGAAACACCCTTCGAGCCGATTCACCGCGCCAGTTGAAAAAATCGAATCGAATCGATCGATTCACGATCGAAACGTTTCGTTTTTTCTTCGTTTGGCTTGGTTCCAGCAGTTTCACGATCGAATCGTAAACGATTCGATCGTCCAAACGCACCCTTAGTTTCTCTACACTTGCACATCTTAGGGAACTTCCAGTGGTAAGGGTCAACTACTTTAGAAGTACCTGGTTGCAACAGATATCTAGGGCAACTCTTTTGGTAAGTGTGTGATGATGCTGCTAGCTCCTCCTTGTACCCTATGTCTGATAGATTTCTATTCATGCCACAGTTTATGCACTAATTCCTATTCACTGGGGCACATGCTTTGCATTTTGTGCTTGCATGATGCATCTTACTTATAGGGTATGATTATTGATTGACTGTGACAAGCATAGCAACTCTAGTCAAAATAATCCACGTTTATTTAGTTTTACTTTCTTTTTTTCACATAGCGTTTTGGGCTCCATAATAGTGTTAAATTGGCCTATTTTCTTGTGACAGTGTTACTTGCTGCTAGGTATCTTGTGATTATTAAGAATGAAAGAATTTTATATCCAAATTTGATCATCAGGTCTAAATATGTTGGTAATTCTGAAAGGCTTCTCTCTTTATTACATATGTTTTGAATAAGATATTATGGTGCATGTCCCTAGGCCATATATATTCTTTTGTTGATGTGTTTCAGTCATTTAATTGTGTAGGTGATATGTTCACTGAAGAACAAAATGAGCTGGTAGAATCAGCTGCAGAGATGTTGTATGGGCTGATTCATGCACGGTACATTCTTACCAGTAAAGGACTGGCTGCAATGGTACATGTTCTACTTGAACTCTCTTTATTGCTCTTTGATAGAATTCTATTTAGAGGGATGCTTTTTTTTTTTTGACAGCTGGAGAAGTATAAGAACTATGACTTTGGACGGTGCCCACGAGTTTACTGCTGTGGTCAGCCATGCCTGCCAGTTGGACAATCAGATATTCATCGATCTAGCACCGTGAAGATATACTGCCCTAAGTGCGAAGACATCTACTACCCACGGTCCAAATACCAAGGCAGTATCCTAACTATTATCTTATTAGGTTGTTTTGTTGCTGTATTTTTTTTCATATGGTGTACTTGTAGAGAGGGGAAGGGGGATTTGGACTTTGGACCACTGAATGGGTGGCAAACGTTACCATGTGCTAACAGCCACAGTTGTGTGTCAGTAACCACAAAGCAACTTTAAACAGTTAACTAATCATATAGCTGTTGTGTTATTTTTTAACTATGAATATGTGAGGTCAACTAAAATCAGTCATAATATATTTTTTAGTATCATCAGTCTTAATTGTTGTTCCATAGTTGTTGAGAGTTTCCATTTCGTTATATCCTGCTGTTTTCTTGACTTCATTCAGACATCGATGGAGCATACTTTGGGACAACATTTCCCCATCTGTTCCTGATGACATACGAGCACCTCAAGCCTCAGAAGCCCTCACAGCGCTACGTGCCTCGTGTTTTTGGCTTCAAGCTACACAAGCCATGAACCTTATGTTTTCGGCTCAGCTATTAAGCTCGATTATCACTGGCTTAGCGCTGAGATGCAGCTCCAGAGGCCCTTGAAGACTACACATGGAGCGCCCCCTGACGAAATGTCAGATAAGTATATTGGAATCATCGTGCCACACGCTTGTACCTAGGCTGGCACGCTTGTCCAACATTTGGTTGTAGCTCTAAGGACACGCCAAAGTTGTTGTAACCTAATTGAGTTGTTCTTTGATTAGCAAGTCTGGACCACCTGAGATGTACAATATGGATGGTATTTGCAGCAGTGCTGGAACATGTAATTCTTTCTGTTCTAGGCCTAGCCATTACTCCACATGAAAATGTCTTTTAATTTAAACAACTCATTGCACGATAAATGGTACCGTTCGCTTATATTGTTGATACATAACAACTTTTTTTCTCGAACAATGGGAGACATGGCCTTTCCAATCCAATGGTCTCGTACCAGTTGTTGTTCGTACCTCTTATACGGATAACTGAAAAGCAGGCGCGCTGATGCTGCAAGCTCCAAGCGCATCTGGACTAAAGGTGGCAACGTGTAGAATATCTGTGGATAGTAGTTCATCTTACTCATTCACAAGCAAAAATTTTTATCCATATTTATATCCGTTGCTCACAACGGGTAGAAAACGTTATCAGACTCATATTCGCGGATATTTTTTTACCCGCGCGTATACCTATATATTCATGTATATCATATATGTGGTGACGAGAGAGAGCACATTCAATCTAAGCTATGCTATTATGTTTCAAAAAAGATAAAAATAAGTAAAGCAAGAGGTAAAAGTGAATTTCAACTTTAATCTTTGCTTCGTTTGTATATTTTAACCTATATATTTAGACTATTTATCAGATAAACAGATATGCGGGTATAGATAAGACTTTTTTTTTACTCATTTCTGTTTTATCCACGGGTATAAAATAAAATCGATACCCGTAGCCACGGCGAAAAATAAGATGCATATCTGCATTTATCAGGTTGGGTATCTGCGGAAACGCGGATAATAGACATCCATTACCATCTCTAATCTGGACCGGGTGGGGGGGAAGACGTTTAAAAACCGGAGGGTGCAGGCCTTCTGCAGCATTGATCCATGGAAAGGATGAATGAACATTTTCAGATTGGACAGGCTGCAGCTCCTATTGTCGGAAAAGAAAACAAAATCACCGCGGTTACAAGAACACTTCTTTTGCTGGGCCCCGTCCACCAAATTTTGATCCATGAGTCTTGGCCCATAAGACAGTCTCACGGTCTCACCTTCGCCCTCCAGCTTCGCCCAGCCCGTAACGCGACGAACCCCTGGTCCCTGCTAATGGCCGATATTCAGACCTCGAAATATATAGCATGACAAAAAGCCTAGGAATACGCGTGGTCATGGTCATGATATCAAAGGAAATTACGTGAAATCTGGAGAAATAACATCATTAATGATTACATGAACACATAATCCTCACAGAATTAACATCAGGATAATGCTGCAGCGTACAGCTAACTGCTGGCTAATCATATTAGTATTATTCCTATAAAATAACTCATATTAGTATTACAGAGAGATTTCTTCCGATCCGTACCTTAGAGCTTCAACAATGAGGCCAATACTCTAAAACCCTACTGAACCAGGACGCCAAGGAACGCCTCACGGTCAAGGTTTCACAAACCAGTGTGGTCTCGAAAACCAGCCGGCATCGGTTTTGCTGTTTTTCGTAAAAACCGAAAAAATCGCTACAGTAAATAAAAAATTGAGCAAATTTAAAAATCAAACTTTTTATAGAAAACCAGCCGGTTTTTCCGGTTTACCCTTTTTGAAGTTGAAATCAAATCTGTCCGAGCGGTTTTTCACTGGTTTTTTCGGTTTACCAGCCGATTTGACTGGTTTTCAGATTTTTAATTTTTTTTAATTTATTAAACTAAAAACCGATCACCTTTTAAACCGAATCGAACCGATTTCAATAAAAACCACGAAAACCAGCCGATTTTGATCGGTTTTGTAAACCCTGTTCACGACAGGGGCGGAGCCAGACTGTAGTGCAATGGGATCAATTAATGAGGTCAATTACCTTATTAAACAGTGCTAAAAAGTGATTTTCTCTTGATTTTGTCGGAAATCATTGGAGTCAACTGACCCGGTCCTTGTATAGTAGCTTCGCCCCTGCCTCACGGCCGTCGAGGTAATTAGGCATTTCGCCTGGCTCTGTTGCCGGACGATAGGCTGTATCTTCCGCTGCAATTGCGCTGTCATCTTGGGGTCCTCGATGATTTTGATCTCGCGTTGGCGCTTCGCGTCGGCCACCTCTTGATAGTCTACCCGGAGCCTCTGCTCCGTAGGCTCCATCTTGGCACGATTGAGGCCAACCACGGGAGTAGGCTCTTCTTTCTTTGTCATACATATTTATCAGAAAAGTGATATGTATACTTTGCTGAAAGTATATTTTAAAATAAATCTAGTCATATGATTTTTATATTTATAAACATAACAATTAAAAATTATTTTTAATTTATATTTTAATATTTGACCAAAATAAAGTCGTTTTAAGTATAAAGAGAGTATGTGATTGTAGTGAACGTAACAAAAAGATGTTTTAAAAAAAATTTAGGGCAAATAAGGGGGAGAGATATTTTTAGGGCAACTAAGGATTAGCTCTGAAAGATGGTTACCAATGGATTATGTTCCCAGTAGTACAAGGGTCTACTTCACCTTAGGTCCCTTTTAGAATGTGAAAATTTTCTCATTTTCTGTATTTTTTTTTTATAAAATTGAACCGATTTCTATAAAATTATTGTAGTTTCTATGAAATTAGTGCATTTCAAAGTGAGCCTAACCCAATGTAACGTGAATAGAAGTGTTTGAGTAGTTAGTATCACTAACATTGTGCGCACCAAATCGCAGAATGATGAGTCCAAGGCACCCTTTGGAACGCAGGAATTACATAGTAATTTTATAAAAATTAATTCAATTTTATAGAAAAAAAAGTGAGAAATAGAAAAAATCCCCGTATTTAAAAGAGGCCCGAGCAATTTGTTGGTATCCTGAACAGAACACTGAGAGGACCCTTGCTCTATTCTCGAGAACTACCCAAGGCACTGCAGCCGTACATGGGGGGACAGGAGTTCCTTTCACGCGATCATGATTCTCCAGGTGATACAGTTAGCGTTGAAACAGAAACTTCGATTTTTTTTTTATTTAAAAAGCGAAATGTGTGCAAGAACAAATATAAAATTGTTCGATTGTAGAAGCAACATATATGATTCTATGGTCATAGTTTCATCAAAGAATTAGTGAACCATCCCGTAACAGAATTTCCCAGAACATCTGCTGGAAGATCATCTACCTGTGACATAAGCCGCCAATGCAGCGTTGAGCGGGAACGAAAGCATAACTCGTAGTTCGTATTTTCCTTGGGCAAAAATATAATATGTACTTGGCATTTTATTAGAGCTAAGGAATGGACCATCTATTTCTTCTGATTAAAGCATCAACTCAGACTGAAAACTTAACGCAGCAGCATTAGGTCTCAGACAACAAAGAAATATTCACGTGTACAAAAAGAAATACATGCAGAATTCAAGTAGAAGAAATAGATGTCTTTGTTTGATATGGAGTATGGTTTATTTAAGATCATTCCCTCCATCCTGTGTAAATAAGTTTGCAAACTTCAACTCACTCCAAAAATGTTGATGCAAAACGCGAAACAACTTAACCGGCCAATGCAGAGTTGAGCGCACTGTGCACATCTACTCCGATCTGAGCCTCAGCCTTCTCTAAGTCAGTCGAGGCTGATCCAAGCTTAGCGGTGAATTCAGTGAGGCCTTTCTGGACCAAGCTTGGGTCGATCTGATCCAGAGGGACAGCTTCCACAGCCACAATATCAGCGACAGAGTTTGCGTGGACAAATGCAAAACCACTGCTCACAAAGTATTTCGTAGTATCGTTTCCCTCATGTACAGAGAGAACACCAGGCTTGAGCTCTGCGATTGTGGCAACATGTCCTGGCAAAACACCCATCTGTCCAGTTGTAGCAGGAACAATTACCATGTCAACCTGAAAAATGTAAATAATGCCATGTCAATGAAAAGAAAACAAAGTTCCCAGACAAATAATATTAATGGGAAACAAGGAACATTAATAATATCATAACTCTACAAGGATGCATTATAACCAGTAATTCATTCTTAGACAAATAGCAATGACAAGACATGGCTGTAGAGTATCTTGAAACCTATGTACATTGATACAGCATAACGTAAAAGGAGGAACGTTACAAAAAGTGGGCTCAAATGACAAACAATGATCTTAACATCCATATATTCCCCACAAATTCAACATAAACACATACAACCATCAATTCCAAAGTAAGTTCAACAATCCAATAAAAAGCAGCTCTTCAGAAACAGTCTAACACACGGCAAGATAAATCAAGAATTTGGTCACACGTCGTTGTATGACAAAAAAAATCGAATACACAAGAAATCTCTTAATAGCACCAAGTTATCTGTACAGATAAGAACCAAGTTGCAAACATTGCACAAATTTTTTTTTTACTTAATTCAGCATAGCACCAAGTATCAGAAGAAAATATTTAAAATGTTGCACAATAAAAAAAGATAACAGTTTACTCAGCAAATAAGAAATAAGCGATTAGCAAACCACACTAAAATGTAGTTTTCAATACATAACTGCAGAGTGACATTTTTCTCAATCATCGCAATCACACCACACCAGATATATGTCACAGCAAACGCTATCAAGTAATGATCTATCTCAAGCTACAACGTCACCAGAATATAAATACGTGATAATCATGGGCACAAGTCTCGGTCTGACATACACCGCAAATGCCAGTATCCAAAAACTGAACAAAACTTAGCATATCGCCAAAAGATAAAGATCATATTTATCACGAGACCTAACCTACACATAGCATGAAGAAGAGATATGCAAATTGACATTTGAAGGAAAAAAGAGCAGGAGGAACCCCAGACGAGACTCAAAATCATCACTGACCGATAGTCAACAGAAAAAGTCCATAACTATGACAAATGTGCATTTAGTGCCCTAAATAAACGTAACTGGGTGCTATGAAATGATCATCCACAAAAACTTCCCACAGCAGCAATCCCTTGCCATCAGTCACTAGCTTCTACTCATCAGTTGAGCGACCGAAGTTGACAGAACTCATTTATCTAACGGATTACATCACATTGACACGTCCACAGGATCACCTTCCGCCTGCCTGAACCAGACGAACAATGAGAAACTCCAGCAGGTCCGCACGCAACGATTCATGCACCACAAGCAAATGGTCCCAACAAAAACGTTGGCCACAGCACTCACAACGCTACACCGAATCCGCAATCCCTAACCGGACTACGCTGACCCCAAATGAACCAGGTCGCAGGACACGCAGCCCTCCCGCATATCAGGCTCAACCCCGAAACCAAACTCCCAGATGCGTACACCCGAAACCCTAGACACGCCCGTGTTATCAGATCTGAGACTGGGGAACCGGGGAACGTGAGGGGGGCAGACGACCATGGAGTGTACCTCCTTGTTGGCGATCTCGGACTTGTAGGGGAGGACGAAATTGACGGTGAGCTTGGTGGGGATGGAGGCCGGCGTGGGCGGGCGCGGCTGCATCAGCGAGATGGGCGTCTTCGGGGCCTCGATGTTGGGGGCCACCTTGTTCCACGCCTCGACGAACGCAGAGTCCTCCGCGGCCTCCGCAGGCACCTCAGCCGTGGAGAGCGCCCGCCGGCCGGCGAAGGCGGCGCGGGAGGTGAGGCGACGGGCGGCGTGGCGCAGCATTTTTGTCGCTTTTCTTCTGGTTTTTTAGGCCTTCTCTCCTGGCTGCGCTCGCGGACAGGTGGGAGTGCGGGAGGATGCGGCCTGGAGAAATGGGGTTTGGCTGATTTGGAGAAGAGAGGTGGAGTGCCGGACCGGCCGAGTGGAAATCACAGGGTTTACAAAACCGGTTTCATTGTTTTCAGTGAATTCGATTCGGTTTGGTTTCACTCAACGTCTAATTTTCAGTTTTAAAATTAAAAAAATTTAAAAAATTTTGAAAATTCAAAAACTGGTCAAACTGGTAGACAAATCGAGCGATAAACTAGAAAAAACGGTGAAAAACCACTCAAACTGATTTGGTTTAAAATTCAAAATTGGTGCTAAGGTAAACGTAGAACGGTTCATACTCAAATCCAGAGAGCGCTAGCCCACAAGGAAGTTAGATGAGGATAAGATCTATGGCACGCTGAGGTAGACATAGAACAGTCCAAAGTCACAACATGATAACAGAGATGTCCCAAGCAAAGTATGCGAATAGGACGGTGGACAATACGGTGATGAGCGCGACCACGAGCGTAGCTAGGGTAAAAAATACCTTGGTGCTGAACCATTAAAATATATTAGTTTTTAATTAATTCTCACTTGTTGGCGTTCTGACCACCGCCACAGTACAAATATACGATCGTGGGGGCGGTGTGCTTTTATATTCGATGTGGCCTAGTCTAAGAAAGACTCATTAGGGTTTTTTACCTGGTTTTATGCTGTTGTCGTCATCATTTCGCTTCATCCTGGCGTGGTCGTGACCTGTCGCGTCGCGCGCAGCGGCGAGCACTGTGGCGCTTGTCCGGCGCTGTTGTGCCGGGTACAGTGCTGTCGTGTCTTGTCCAGCAGAAAACTGCTGGAGTGTCGCCGTGGTGAATCTTGTCTCGTCTCGTCAGGACAGATGGTGGTTGGCCATCAAAGTAAATGTGCTATTACACCGAACCTATCCCGGGTCGCTCTCTGAAGTCGGTTTTCAGAGGTCGGAGTCTTCGTGCGCCTCAGGGCGGCTGACTTGGCCGTCGTAGATCGCTGCTTTGGAGGGTCGGATCGCGCGGTTGCCGACCCCTAATCCGGAGCTTCACGCGTACGAGTGCAGACTGTCAAAGTATCTGAGCTACGTGATCCCGACACCACTAAGTAGCCATAAAAATATATTTGGACCTTGGTGCCAATGCAACAAGAAGATTGACCGTGGCTTCGCCACTGAGGTCTCATTCGGAAGGTAGAAATTTTACAAATTTTTTTACATAAATCAATTTAATTTAAAAAAAAAACCGCATTGAATCCGGAGGCAATGGCACTGGTAAAGAGGATGGCCGCGTGCAGGGGCATCGTCGAACGCGGTGCAGCAGAGGCGAATGCGTCGAGCGCGCCGTTTCTGAGAGCGAGTAGCGTGATGGCAGCCATGAGCGGTGCGAAGCGGAGCCGTGCAGCGAGGCAGGGAAACGGCGAGCATGAAGTGCGCCCCCGCGGTAGCGGCGAGGAGGGGCATGGGACCAGGCTCATACTTCCCCCATTCAAGCTCAGGCGGGCAGGGGCTTAAAGTGGATATATGCTAATATGTATACATTTCGCCTGACATGAAACGCGGAGTGATCTAAAACGTATAAAATGACATCTCAAACGTCGTATCCCATCTTCAAGTATATTTTCAAGTCAAAAAAAATTATAGTGGCATGTACTCTCTTCGTTCTCAAATACTTCGTTAATTTAGGTGTGAACACGAAGATTAAGCATGGTGAAAAATATGGAACGATGAAAAACAAAGAAGAGAGAAATAGAGATAGAGATATATTAGAAATAGAGAAATGTGTATTAGAAAGCGATGATGATAAATAAAAAGTAAAAACTTGTAAAGCAAAGAGCACAGAACTGATAAAATGAAGGAATAGAAAAAACGTAAGAATAAAATAGGATTGTACATGTAAAACAGAAAAATGAAAAACAGAGAAAAAATTTCAAAGTTGTGGTGTTTGGACGAGCATAAAAAAATATAGAAAATTTAAATGTGGAGATTTGAATTAGCAGTGTACTTCAACTTAAGAGCAGAAGCGCCCAACTGAGAACAAATTGATTAAGGGGAGACGCAAGTCCTAATCAGTCTCAAAGTCTGGTTCTTCGTGCATAAGAAATTTACCAAAAGGTTTGAGTGCATTGTTTTTTCTTACGATTTTCCTCTGGAAGTGGAGGGAAAGAAAAAATTTCTTCATTTTTCCTATAACCGATTCTGTGAAACAAAGGATGCTACAGTGAATTAATCCATAGGAATATGAATCCTTTGTTTTAACTCTAAAATAACAAGTAATTAAAGATGCTAAATAACTAAAAAAAATTAGATATTCTTCTTTGTATGAGGGGGTGGGGGTGGGGGGTTTCCACATAGGGAAAGGGTCAGCTGCATTTATCTACTGTACGTGGGACCATCTATACGGCGACATTTCATACTTATCGACATGGCGACAGTAGCAGGGAGAAGGAACCATCAACTCCTCTCGTAGCCATTTAAAAATTATACTTTACTGTTACCGTTAGCATATCTTTGAGTATTCAACTTATTAAAATACGGAGTATATCATAAATACCACACTGATCCGACATCAATCATGGAAACACGATCAAAAGTGCTATATAAAATATCAGCAATCACAAACTCTTACTTTCGCCAACATCAAAACCCTACATCACTTCTCTTATAAATATCAAGACTAGATAATTCACATATGTAAAAGCATATTGGCAATGAGCACAAAATCTAAAACAGTTGGCCACCTCATCTATAACACCCCTATACAAAGCCACTATGCAAGCCTTCGTGATAGCATGGAGGCCGGTGATAGCTGCGCCTCTTAAAGTCTTAATTGGATGGCAGCAAATCCTGGAATATTCACATGGCACCACTACAAGCCCCAGCCCCGAGTGCCCTCTATACAGGTGCGGAATGAGGGTAGCGTCTTCAACCTCTGCAGCATTTTCACCTCCTGTCAAACCCCCATTGAAAACTACCACACAAAAAATATGTCTCAATTTCTGTGCCCCTTAGCACTGGCCACCTGTCATCAGCATAGCCATCTTGTAAAGCCTGACCAGATAAATATCCAAGTGTGACAAAATATGCTTGTGCTAATTGCTTGCATCCGATGTTTACGCACTATCACTTCCGCAAAAGTGCAGAAGGGCAAACCAGGCTGCTGTGGATCAAATAAGCAACCCCTCGGTTTCCAAAATGTAACGTGGCTTCAGCCATTCATACGCTTGCTTGATCACTGTGTAGGAGGTTGAAGAGACTGGGGCTGGGTGTTGTAGTGAGCATATGATTGGGAGTACATGGGATTCATCATGCTCTGTTAATAAAAAGAAATACTAGTTATGCCTACAACAAGTTTATAATTAACATGAACGATATATGTTGATAGACAAGTCACCTGTGACTGGAAAGCACCAGTAGGAGCCATTCCATAATGCATCTGAGATGACTCATCTTGTGAGGGATCATTGTAACCCGCTTGTGTAAACATTGCATGTGATCCATGGCCCATGTGATCCTGGAAAATACAAGCAAGCTCATGATCATAAGTATACAACAAAAATACTTAACATGTTAAGACTGATTTACATGATGGTAACAAAACAAATTGAAGAGACCTGAGACACAATGTCATTTGTTGCACCCATATGTGAGTATCCCGGATGTGTGTTTCGGTTCAAATAGTTCCCAGAGTATCCAGATTGGGGCGCTTGAGTAAATTCAACACCATAACCACCTTGAGAGGCCTGTAATAAAAAAATACTTTAACACTTACCAGAGAAACAATTAAATAAAACTCACCAAGAATTAAATAGTCTGACATGGTATACTTCAAAATTTAAGATATTCAAAAATACAATGAATCAAACCATAAAAATGCAATGTATTCACTGATAGAATAGTAACCTGTGTAGAGAAATCTGCAATGTTGTATGGCACATGAGATCCTTGGCTCTTGAAATCATCTCCAAAGAAGTCCTAGCGAACCAACAAAAAAACATTTTATCAAAAGAGAACATAACATTAAAACAATCCAGACATTAAGTTCACAGTACCTGAGACATCCCACCAATGGGAAAACCATCATGGAATGTTTGACTGAGACCTTGGATAGGCATCTACGATGACAAAGCAAACATTAGTGTGGGATTATTACCATTCCATTGCATGTACTATATACAAGATAAAAAACAAACCTGTGTCATTAGTCCAGTTTGAGACATTTGACCTCCAGCAGAAGGCTGACTGCTTGGATTTTCCGAGCCAGTGAAATTGTAACCTGATCCCATGCCACCCATAGCTTGCTCAGAATTCTGCTGACCAAGGTGACCACCAATAGGACCACCAGTGCTAGAACGAGATCCCCCAAAGTTTCTACTCCCAGGTTGAGGCACTGGCGGAACAGCTCCAATGGGCCCATGCAATGATCCTCGGGTTGGAATTGCATATGGTTGAGAATGTGGACCCACGGGAAATGGAGGAAAAGGCACATGAGGTACAGGATAGCCTGCTGGGTGCACGCCAGGTCTATGAGTCCCATTTGGTGGGCCAAAAGGAAAATGTCCTGCATTTCAGAGGGAAATTAAATAAGATATAAGAAAAGGTCTTTTTAAAATCATCGTGAAACAGAACTGTATATACCTTTTCCTCTACCACTTCTCTTGTCCGCTGGTGCATTGGAGCCCATGGCCCCAAAGCTAGATCCATGCATGACACCTTGACCACCACCAAGGAACAGTCTTCGGTCATTATAGATCTACAAAGACAACACAAGTGAGTACTAGAAAATGGCAGTACGCCTTCCAGCAGAGAAAATGGAAAAAGTAACTCACCTTTTTAGGTTTCTGAAATTGCACCATACTCTGCTTTAAGTTGTTCAATGGTCCTTCAACCAAACACTCATGCTCCTAAAACACATAAATTATACATATGGGCTTCAAAAACAACACCATACACAGCACATGGTTGATAATGTACTCATGATACATATACAAAAAATGGTCTACTTGTGCAGTGCCTCAGCTTACACTAGAAAGAAAAAGGACCTTGTCAGATCAGTGTGGAAAGTGGAAGGCTATACCTTGTAATGTGTCAGCAAGCTATTCCAAAGTGCCTGCTTGCTTAAAACTTTAGGATTACCTAGAATAACAATACCATATCGTGCACGAGTTAATGCAACATTTAACCTGCGAGGATCATTAAGAAACCCAATACCCTGAAACAGCATAGATAATGGTTCACATCAGTTTACAGAAGGCACCAACAATTCACTGAAAACATATATCAAATGCATGGAAAAAAATAAAATAAACAAATACCATAAAATGTAAGTCTACCAATAAGATATAAATGGCTATTTGCGCAAAGAATAAGATGACTAGACTATAGCTAAACCATGCATGCCGCATTACATGGTCTCTAAGAATAATAAAGCAGAGAAGCATACCTGGTGCTCGTTACTTCTAACACAGGACAGGATAATGTAGTCTTTCTCTCGTCCCTGAAACGAGTCCACACTAGCTACCTGTAAGATGTACAAAACTTAAGCAAAATAACCTTCAATATGATGGGATGATGGGTTCAACATTCCATTGCACATGCTATATGGCCAACCTCAATTTCCTTGTAAAGCTGTTGCCGAAGTGAGCCATTCCTTGACATATAATTTACAATGTAAGCCCTCTGTCCTTCATAAGGTGTGATAACTCCAATCTGCGCGTAAATAATACATAAATTCAAGCTGCTGCCGTTTCAAAACTCTTAAGTTGGGAACATATTAATGCAACTTGTACAGATAAATCAGTGATAATACCTGGCTTGGGACAACACCACTTCTTAAAAATGTTGTTACAATTTTTTCAACATTTGCAGCTTCAGTTCTATTAAGGTAAGATGTCCCACTGGCACTAATTTCTTCTTGTCCCATCTGCAAAAACTCAGGATGAATATGTATTTAAATAAGAAGAGCTTATGTGTATAAACATGACAGGTTCTGTGGTTGCCCAAAGCTACCTGAACATAGAAGAACATAGGCCGATTCGGAACTGGCCAAGGAAAATCAATTCCAGACGTCTGCCTTTCATTTACAGTTACTCCATTTTGCAGTGTGCCTTCATAGAAGCAATTGGAAGGAAATTCTGAAAGGCAAGGATGCATTCGATATTGGACCTGTAAATCACAACAGATTAGCTTAGAACTATAAACGATGATGACAATTATCAGCTTTCATTTAAAAGACTAACTGTTAATAACTCCAATGTAATGTATATAACTTTTAATTACATAGCAATATAAGTAATCAGATTAAAATTATCATTGTTCAAAATCATTAAATTAATCCTTGAACTCATTTCCATCATATTTTATCATCTAATGTACCAAAAAGGATGGCAATCGGGCCAGTTGACAAACTTTAGGAACATCTTAGTAGTGTGAATCTAACTACCTATTAGTGCCATAAAAAAAACAAGACAGAAAGTTGAGAGATACAGGCATAAAAAAAATTTTAAAAAAAAAACAGCTTCCTTATTTGGCACCCATAATGCAGGATGGAACAAGTTAGTACTATTGAGTCACAATTACCTGTAACCTAAATGGCTTCACTCCAAGGATAACAAGACGTTCAAATAGAGATTGTGCCAACCCTGCACGAGCTGCTTTCTTACACATGATTACTGGACCCAGCTGGCAGTGATCTCCAACAAGAACAACCTGAGTAAAGCAAAGGTTTATATAAATGATGATAAAATGAAGATTAACAAAGCAAAATCACTCTGCTTTCTTACTGCATATTACCTGCTTGACACCAAGCACCAATGGAATGAGACATTCAGGCTCTGTCGACTGTGTTGACTCGTCAATAAGAACCTAGCAATAAAGTATGACATTGACTCAGAATTAGACCAGACTTCAATGCCAAACTCAAGTTTGACATAGAGCATACAAATTTTTTTTTTGAAGTAAAAAAAAAAAATTGAAGAGCTTGCAAATTGATACCTGACGGAAACGGAAGTTTGACAGACGAGGATCTCCAGCACCAACACAAGTGCAGCAAATGACATCAGCACTTTGCAGTATCTCTCTTTCAGTTGCTCGCTTTAGTGCCTTGTACTTTTTCTCATCACTGCTGGATAATTCACCTGCAAAAGTAGAATGTGTAAGATAAAATAAAATATTGAACTGTAGTATCATAACAAAACAAAACAGGAATATTACCTTGTTCATCTTTCAATTGCTGTAGCTTATGCAATTCGCTCTTGTCAGATGTATCAAGGTGCCGAACCTAATTGAACAAGTATATCAGTAACATTCACAACAAGGTTATTTTGAAGCATGGAAGCAACCAGATTCCAGTCAAGAATGTACCTGATAATGAAGTGTCAGATGCTCAACTGGAGATGATACAGCTTCTCTCGATTTTGCACACAGCCGAACAACCTGAAGCATGCAATCACAGTTTGTAACAAAAATAACAAAAACAAAACCTGGAGATTCAAAAGGTCATTGGGTGGGTATACAAGGTATAGGAGCTTTTGATGTCCTCATAATGATATGATCATTCAGGCCAGGCTATATATGCTTAAGAAGACATATAGATATCATTATTAATTGGTTCACATTTAGTAGAGTACTAGATCTAACTGCAAGCCATGCCCAAAATTAATAATCACAACAGCCGGACAAACTATCTAAATAGCTTCAAAATACTCAATACTCATTTAGTAGAGGGGAACTGTTGAAACTTGAATCACAATTACTGTTTACCTTGAGACCAGTTGAGCTTATCTTCTCTGCTAGCTGGTCAACAGCAACATTACTTGGTGCGCACACAAGGACCTAATGTATTGGGGGAAACAAAACAGATGAGAACATTGTATCTTAAAACAGCATCTAAGATAAAAAAAAATAACACTAGTCTTATACCTGTCCTTGCCCTTGTTTTGCCATGTGATACACAATCGCAGCAGATGTGACAGTTTTGCCAGTGCCAGGTGGGCCTTGTATTAAGCTAATTGGTTTCTGGAGGACACTTTTAACCGCTAGGACCTGAACATACACACGATAGAAACCCAGAAGAGAACATTACAAATACAAATATAAATAAATAAACACAGATCGGTAAGGCATAGCATCATAGCAACAGAACACTTGCGCAGCATAGCATCATAGCAACAGAACACTAGCGCAGCTACACCCTATATATATCTAAGGCACAAAACTGTCCCAGAACAATAGAAGAGCAGCATGCTAATCAAAGGCATGACTGTATTGTTAAGAAAAGAACCCAGGAAAAATTAGGCGTTAAGCGCTAAGCGAGCATTAACCCTCCGTCTAGAGCTTAAGCGTTTCTAAGCGGTGCCTAAGCGTTTCTAAGCGGTAGCTGTTAAATAAATTTAAGACTGTATATATTGAACAATTTGTGCCCTTTAATATAGCAAAAGGCCCAATAGCACAATTTAGGCCCAAAGGCCCATCACTCTCAACCCTAGAATATAAAGCACGGCCTCTCCCACTCCCCAGGTCACCTGCACATGACCCTCTACCAGCCGCCTCCCCTCCCTTTCTTTTCTCTCCACCCCATCTCAGCTCCACCTGCGACTACTCTCTCTCTCCACCAGGACCTCGTCGTGACCACTTGCCTTCCTTCCATGGCCAAAGTAGCAACAGCGGACCGCGTCCTGCTGCAGATCTGGCGGACCACCATCAGCAGAGCGGCGTCGCAGCCTCGGCAGATCGACGGCGGTGAACTTTTGGGATGGAGGAGGCGCGGCGGCGGCAGAGCTCCGTCTAACCTACGCGTATACCCCAAAGCGAGGCAGGAGGCCTCCGCTTCACGCTTAAGCACGCGTAGACGAGTGCTTAGTTGCGCTTTTTTTTCCAGGGAAAAGAACGCATGATAAGAAAAAACTGGATAACATACTTAGCATTACTAAGAAAATTTACAAAACATATAATGTACCTGAGAAGCATTTAGTTCTGGAAGCCCAGGTGCACCAAAGCGCTTCGGTAGGGTATTACGTATAATTTGATGCTCCACTTCATGTCCCAAAAGGTGATGGTATATGTACCTTCGAGAAAATAAGCACAAATAAAAAAAACGCCAAAAGTGATCAAAACATGACAAATCTTTCAGAAATTCATATCATACAAGACTCCAAATACAAACTTGCTACTAAAGTTACTATGAACTATCGATACTTTGTGAATATGTATACTCAATGAATATATATCTAATTCCCCACCCAACAACTTCTAAGCTATTTCTTACTTAGACATTAAAGGCCAACTATCATGGCCCAACAAGTATTACAAACTAATTTGCTTCATCTAAGTGCATGGATTGAATTAGATTGATTTCAAGGACTAATCATTGTTGATCAGTAAAACTGAAGATGTTGGAGATGTAAATATAATCCTGCTCAAAGGAAACCCCAATGGTTTGCTCAAAAGATAAGTATAAAAACGCCAAATCCTATTATGGATGCATTAAACTCACCCACTGACACTTGTCTCATCTACAGCAAAAGTTTTCATTGCTCCTTGCATCCTATCAAAGCTAGTGCTCTTCCAAACAAAATCCACACTGAATCCAACATTTAATTCAATGGGTAGCCCCTGAAATGATTAAGGACAAAATAAGTAAGCTGAGAAATATGCTGAAAGGAAATACGAAGTTCCTCTTTGTACCTGACTTGCACGAAGCTCAAGTGCAACCTCCTCTTGTGCAGTGAGCTTAATCTGAAAAAACAACGTCCTTAGCATGGGTACAAAAGCAGAGCAAACCATTCATATTTACCAAGAAATTATGAATATATTTGTAGTATGCATACCACATGCCCCACAGACTGCCATGTGGGATGTGAACTATCACCAGGATATCTCAAGCGTAGCTCATCTCCAGGAACAAGCCTCAATTCATTATCTTCCTAATATATATTTTCCCATGTCATAAAACACATAAATGAAGGTGTACACCTAACAATACCACTTATTTAAACCAACCTTTGGAAAGACAAAATAGGCCACACGCTTCTTGTTCAGTCCAATATCCCAACGCACAGTTACGTTATCCTTGCTCTGTGACTCTTTCATCATCTATACATCAAAGAAAAAAAATTATACAATTCACTTTTGTGATAGAAATACAAAGAAAGTGAGCTCTAAGTCTGTTATAATCAGGACACAGTACCTTGTCATAATCAGCCTCAAGCTTTATCAGGGGAGCAAAAACATTTTGATACTGGAAAAAAGATTAGGATCATCATGTTAGCATGTTATGCTTAAGGCAGAGATTCAGGTAACCGATACCACAACTAAGCATCAAAAGACAACAATTAAATAAGCTTACAAAAGGAATGCATGTTAAATTTCATGAAATCTCAACCTGGTAAGCATCCTCATACTTCAAAACCACAGGTTGCGGTTCATCATCTACACCAGGCTTTTCAAGATCTTCAAGGGCAGCATCAGGATTAGTCTTCCAGAGCTCTTCTACTTTGTTAATTTGCTGAGCACTAATTTGACGAGCTCTCAGCTGTTCCTGTTCAGAGGGAATCTGGAAGGAAGTAAATTGTCTGATTATCAGAAAGTACCATATCGGCAAACACAGCATGGAACAGAAGAAAACAGCTTGATAAGAACACTTGCCTTTACAAGCCAGGGCAGGAAACACCTATCATCAATAAGAGGACACCACTGGCTTAGATCCCAATTCATATCCTTTAATGCATTAACATTCAAACAGGGCTCTCTACACAGAAGAACAACAACATTCTCTGATTTTGCCGAGATAAATCCAAGAAGAAATACGTTCCGGCAACCACAATTATAGCATTCAAGAATTGTCTCTCCCAGAGGACTATCCTTATGAAGGCACACTTCCTTATGCTTCGCCCTCACCTGCAAAAAGAAAATAGATATGCAATTATATACTTTTTGCAAACATTATATCTTTAAAAAACAGGTTAAAGCAGGGGAGATTCTTCCACAAATAGTATGTGTGTATGAAAGGATGATATAGTCTTACCAGATTTTTATGTTCACATACAAAGCCTATTTTGCATCTAGGTGATTATAACTGAGTAATATATCAATGGCAGGCGTAGGATAGCAATGTTATTCCTAGAAAGCTATAGAGCAACTCCTCCAACATACTTAAATGTTTCTAGCAAGGATCAAAACCAAATCATGATCCATGGGAAAGAAATGAAAACAATCTCTTTGCTTATTGCTGAAAGCCTTGAATGCTGTAACACATATATAATTCATTAAGGAGTGAGCAATGCATTTCCCATGTCACCTTTCTTTATGTATTACTCTTCGTTCTTGGTGCCATAAATATTCAAGAAAGGAAGTAACGTTGTAATTTTATCAATATAATTTTGGATATTTCGGGTATCAATAACTTCAGATAGCATTTTACATAGGAATAGAAAAATTACAAGTAGCATATGCCTATGTATATTCCATCATCAGTGTACAAGAATCGCAGCAATCATCAACAAAAATACAGCAGAAGACACTTCATTTCAGCGAATACCAGAACCAGTAAGCATCTAGATGCAAAATAGGACATTACAGTTGTAAGCCATAGGTAGCACAACATATGTTTTTGTATGCTATTTAACATCTTTCACAAAAAAAAAATACCATTTGATACGGTACATATTTACCATGCGATACGGTTGACATATGCTATGCGATATGACATAACCTTAGAAGTATTTTCTAGGTAATTTCAATGATGTAACCCTGTAACAGCCAGTTGTCACCCTAAACTACTGAAAATGTGAAAAAAAAATTGTGTGTAGTGGTCAGGTGACCAGTTTATGCCTTGTCAATTAAGCGACACTTTGTCCTTGGCAGAAAGTATTCTAATCATCAGAATTATATTTATAAAAGTTAAGATAAAAAACAAAAGGGACAATTGTGTTTTAGCCATGAATTGAATCCTAATTGTGACATAGCCATCTTTTTTCAAATTTTGTGATTCATCTATGAATTTTTTCAACCCAGTCCACTGTTAGTCACAGCCACAGGTTTCTAACGGCATGAAGTTTGACTGCATTAAAGCAAATAAAAAAAGGAAAAATGTTGGAATATAAAAAAGACCGAATTGCCCTCTATTCTCTGAAACAGGCTAAATCGTTCCCATGGCTGCTCTGGAAACCTATCCCTAGCATGAGCCCTAGCACAAGGTCAGGCGGTGGCGCAGCCTGCAAGCAGACGCACGGGGGAGGCGCGACGCGGAGTGCGCCTCTCATGGGCGGTGCGGCACCGGGTGGTGGGTCGCGAGCATGCGTAGGCATAGCGGGCAGTGCAGCACTAGGCGGCGCTGCATGCTGGCCAAGCGCGCGTGGATGGTTGCAGGGTCGCAGAGCTCATAGCATTGCCACTGTGATGGAATAGCAATGTCCAAATGCATGGTTCGCACTGGATCCAGCAAACCATTGCAAGGCTGCAGCAGCATAAGCATGAGACACAGCCAGCGGTCATGGACTGGTGGCTCTATGTAGTTCTATCACCAGACAGCCTTTTCCATGACAACTTTGGAATGTGGGTCCAAAATGCTGCTGAAATTAAGATTTAAAATGGCGCTGAAATTTAAATTTTAAATGCAACTAAAATTTAGATTTTAAAATGTGAAATGCTGCTGAAATCTAGATTTTAAAATTTGATTAAAATTTTAATTTTTATTCAAAATTTGTCATCTTTTTGAAATTTGATGATAAGTCAAATTTTCTTGATTAAATTTCATGTAGTATGTTAATATAATGCGTTATGTTAAAAACGATGGGTACAAACACAATTCCATTAATAATATTGTGGTAAAATCACAATGGACAACTTTGTCTTTTCACACCAATTAACACCGTTAGGGAGGGCTAAATGGACCTGTGGTACAACTGTGGTTGGGTTGAAAAAACTCATGGCTGAATCACAAAATCTAAAAAAACAATGGCTACATACAATTAGATTTCAAATTAATGGCTGGAACGTAATTGGACCAAAAGGGGGAAAAAAAAGAGAACGCAAATATGAACATAGGGAAATTTTTATTTCTCAAGAATATAATGTTACACCCTAGGTCATTCTATATCAAAGTTCTAGGGTATTAAAAAGAAAGATAATTCATCAAATGCAAACCCTACCAGATAGTCCCTTTTCACAACAGTCCAGAATGATCATCAGGATTAGAGAATTTAGCTAACTAGACGCTTTGATCGCCATATACCATAGATCATGTGGATTCAAGCTACAATAACTCGAGTACTGAAATCGATTCAATGTGATTATATCACCTCCACAGCCATTCCCACTTATACACAATCAAAGCTTGCAACATGAACCTGAAGAACTAATATTTGCCTGACTAAGTGCACCCCAGTAAAGCATAGCCTTCTCATAAGGGCACAACAGAAAAATCGTTACGAAGCAGCAGGAATTTTCAGACATAGTACTTTCTCAATCAGTTTATCAGCAAATAACCACCTAACTGAGGCAGTTCAGCAGTTTTAAGTTCTAACTAAATCATGATCACAAACATGATTAAAATGAGGTAAGTCTAAAACAAGCGTGCTTCACGAATAAATCAAGCTAGCTAATTAGACAAAGCAAGAACCTAACCAAATGGTTAACAATGTGGGAGCCAGAGGTGTTGCCCCGCGAGTTGCAAAACCACTTGCGGCAGGAGGGGACGTTGCACCTCGCCACGCACGCGGGGTTGTGGATCCCACAGTACCGGCAGGCGTGCTCCACGAATTCGCCCTTGCCGTAGTTGTACCCATCCTCCCCGGCGCCAGGCTCCTCAAAGCTGAGCGCGGCGACCCCCGCCGCAAGCCCATCCGCCGCGGAAGAACGCGCCTTGGAGGCGGACCTCAGCGAGGGCGAGGAGGAGGATCCCGGGCGGGCGGGGACGTCCTGAGGCGCGAGATCGGCGTCCGACGAGGCGGCGTCGGGGGGCGGAGGGGGCGGCGCCGGCCAGGACGAGGACGTCGCGGGGCCCGGCGCCGAGGGCAGCGGCGAGGAACGGGGAGGCGGCTGAGAGAGCTCTGCGAAGTCGGGATAGTCAAAGTCGTCGCCCTGCGTGTTGAACTCCAGGAAGGTGTATGCGTCGCCGGCGGCGGTGGCTGAGAGGTCCGGCTGCGAGGCCGTCTCGTAGAGGTCTTCCGCGGCGGAGGAGGGCGGCTGCGTCGCCATCCCCGCCTAGGGTTAGGGTTTTGCCGCGGCGGAGGCCCGGAGGGGATGGGGACGAGGCGAATCGGCACGGGGAAGAGGAAGGGGGGCGGAGGGGTGGGACGGTGACGAAAGTGGGTTTGTGGATTTTGACTTGCCGTCCGGGATCGTCTCGAGGTGGAGGAGTGGTCTCGTCTAGATATATGGGGATTCAAGGGGGTGCACGAGAAAAGTGGGCACAACGACGCGAGTCAGTGTGGGCCGAGCCTAGAGAGAAAGCATAGCATAGACGGGCCTCATATGTTCTGATCTTGGACTGGACCAGATTTATAGCCCATGCTTCTTGAGCAGGATGTTTGTGTCACTGTCAACCCAGATATCTCGTCCGACCCACGCGGCCTGGCCCGATTAAACAAGAAGCGAGAGCATACTATCTCCTCGGTGGCGTTTGGATTCTCGGATTCGGAGGGATAAAAAAATGGAAATGGGATGAAAAAATCTGTATTTTTTATTCCTTTATTTTATTAAATCTTTACCATTCATTTATTTATTATTTCTAGTCTCATCTTCTATTTCCCAATATCCAAACGCTACCTCAAAGTTCTATAAACAAACTGGTAAATCCAAAATTTCGCCAGAGGTTCGTACTTTCATGGTCCTCGGTGCAAATAAAACTTTTGAAGAGAATTGCTAACGCCAGATATCAATGAGAATTCTTCCATCATACTGGAACAACACAAACAAAATATTTAGGTCCTGTTTCGGTAGGACTCTAGTTTCTTAAGCCTCCTTTGAAACATAGAATTTTCGCAAAAATCTCAAAAGAATTTCATAAGAATCAGTTCAATTTTATATGAAAAACATAAAAAAAAAACTCCTTTTGTTCCAAAGGGTATGGCTCCCTCTGAAAAAGTACCTTTATTTGCGCTAACTCTAGTTTCTCTAACAATGTTTAGCAGAGGGACTCCTCATATTACTTCTACTACTTTGTAGGATTTGTTAGAAGAGAGAGAAAGGTGCAATGCTTGCCACGTAGGATGGAAAGCCCGAGCAGCCTCCTTTCCACGACTCCATGCTTCACCATGTGGCTGCTACCTAGAAAGAATTCACCTTTACCCATTTAGTAAAGCTACACCTATCAATAGATAAGCCGTTGGATGAGCCATACCAAACAGATCCTTATTGTTACATGCAAACATCTTAAAAATTAATCTCACTATTTTAACATTGTTGTCACGAGTAGCCAGCAACAAAAGTTTCAGGACAAAGGGAATACAAGATTGCCCTTGGTTACAAATAAATAATTCAGCCATGGCATCGTGTTATATTACATCTAACATCTACTTTTGCAACAAATAAATTCTTTCAACACTAAGAAGCATCATCCACAGCATCAAGAAACATGATCTACAATATGTAAGAACATCATCTGCAATATTATCTTGCACAATATTGAAAAAAACACCATCCACAGAAGTATAAAAGTCAGAAATAATAAAAAAATCATAAAACTACGCATAGTATAACAAAATTATCGCAAACCTATAGATTTTAGAGGTGTTTTCTATTCAACGACGACAAAAGCATCAACGGACGCATTCTCTCTCGTCACAGATATTCAACCATGCTGACGGTTCGACTTGTATCCACGAGGTATGGATTCATGGTTAGTTAAAGAGTACCGATGCAAGGGTGTCTGACGACTCCTACGCATTTTACAAATATCTGTTGATAACATACGGCTATTGCCGTGCAGACGTTATTATAGCTTACAAAAATTCCAATACGTGTGCAGTACACATAGCAGACAGGATACAGGCTAACAGCAACAAGATAGAGATGGAAATATGTTCGACAAGAATCAATCACTATCTCTAATAGCCAATTAGAATGGTAGTAGTTTGCGGTGCCAACGCAACTATACACTGTTGCCAGTTTCGTCCACTGAAAAAACAACACCAGAAACTCATTAAATGTATCTGTCCAACGCAAATGGTATTTGGTCCGTTCACTGAACCTACTTGGGTGGGTATCGCCGGAGAGACAATCAACTCTCCTTCCTGATAGCAGTAGCAGAAGGAACTCGTTCTGATGCTCTGGGGTCATGATATCATGAGCAGTGACTGGAACTAACAACTGCATCCCCCAGCCTGAGCCTGAGATTGGGCTGAGTTCGCATTGCCAGACCTCAAGTTCACATCAACCATGTCTTCCTGCTTTGCTGATGACAGGGTTTCCATACCGGGAAGTGCAGCCGCAATCTTACGGAACAGCGCCTGTTCACAAGATATTGGTAGGTTAATGCAAAATAATCAAGCATGTAAACATTACATTCACAGCGAAACTTTTCCCCTTCCCAAGGAAAACAACACTTCTTTGGACTGCAGGAAAACATTTAGTCAACCCAGCCTGAAAGATTAAATGAGTAGTAGAAAATATCTAATTTTTGAACATACCTTAATGTTGAAACCAGCTTTAGCACTTGTTTCAATATACATCACACCGAGCTCCTGTGCCTTGCCTTCTCCTTCCTCTATTGAGACTTGCCTGTTTTATGAGAAAATACAGAACTTAGGCAAAAGATCCCAAGGAAGGGGGGCCAAAAGAAAAATCTGCCATTCTTAAATCTATAAATGTTTAGGACAGCTAGATTTATTTCTTAATCGTCAAACATTTAAGAATGGAGGAAAAATTCTGTAGCTAATGGAAAATATTAATATTTTAAAATGATATAAGAGAACCAAAATATCAGTGTGTCAGACTTTAGTTGAAGTTACCAAAAAAGGGTCTATAAAATATAAATATTTGATAACAAAATTCAATTAAGGGCAGCCCGGTGAACTTGCGCCTAGGTACGGTAAGGGTCCGACCACTTTGGATCTTTTGTGCATAGCCTTTCCCAACATTTCTGCAAGAGCCTATTTTCAGGACTCGGAACCTGACCACAAGGCAACAGCGCATCAGGGCTTCCCTTCAACCATCTCAATGGCCAAGTTTGCAAGGGAAGTACCCATATACTGCAAATCATGAAAAATCCAGATTCTGACAATATGCACTTCATTCTAAGAAGTCATGTGAAAAAGAAAACAATATGCAGACAAATGTAACATAAAAATCGCATATTTGCAACAACGAACACGAAACCACAGTATCTACACCCTGCCTGATTTGTCTTTTCAATACCATAACTTAGGTGCAGTGGAATTAAGTACTTATTTGCCAATAAGCAAATCTGCCATCCAAAGAGAAGGTACAGCTTGTCTTCAGGTTTTACATTTCTCTCTATGAAATATGTTTTTCTCATTTACTTGGCAAAAACAAATGGAATGAGATTCAAAATACCCATACGACCTATATATAACAGATAACAAAAGAGTTACCAGCTACCTCTTGTCAACAAGGTCAGTTTTGTTCCCAACAAGTACAATGATAACATCGCTTCCCCTCTCAGTACGGACTTCCTCGATCCACTTTGAAGTATTTAAGAAAGATTGCCTGCCTACAACATGATACAAATAAGATACGAATAAGTTTACAAAACCATCCTTATTTATGACATAAATAGAGGTACAATGAAGTTCCCAGTGCAACATTCCTATTCCTAACATCGTTATATCTGATATAAAAAAATGTTCTTTAAGAAACTCATGGATATACACACAGGAAGAGACAGATAGATTACTTGCAACATCAAATACAATGACAGCAACTGAAGAGTCTCTGATGTAGCTTGGAATTAAACTCCGGAATCTTTCCTGACCAGCTGTGTCCCTGCAAAGAAAGAAAATAAAATACTTAAGGTCATTAGTAAGTGGATCTAAAAGAGGCATATCACTGATGCAGTAATAAAAACTGTGCCCATACCAGAGCTGGAGTCTCACAGTTCTATCTTCAAGGTACATTGTCTTCGACAGGAAATCAATACCGATGGTAGCCTGCATACAATGGAAAAAATCTTGAGCAACACTACTGAATTAAGATAGAGTACAACAAAAAACTAAACAACAGCTTTGGTTTCTTAAAATTAGTTTGGAGGGTAAAACATTAGTAGGAAGTTCAAGAAAAACATAAAAAACTTCAAAAACACTAAGTCTTCACACTCAGATTATACATTGCCTTTGAAGGTCAACGCACTCATAATGGCTCACACATGCAGTGCTTCACAAGGAGCCAAGCTCAGGATAGAGTGTAACTCCCCTATCAAGCTAACATCCCAGAACAGAAAAATCAATGAGCCTTCCTTATAGTTACAACTTAGGGGCTGTTTGGTAGGGCTGCGGCTCATGAAAAACTAGCTCTAACTCCAGCTTACTTGCTGAAGTAGCTTTTCTAAATAAGTTGAAACTTTTCATGAAATGTTTGGAAGAACGGTTTATCATAGATTTTCTAGAATGGGGAGTTGAAATGATTAAATAAATTTACTATATTATCCTCATCTTATTTTTCTTCTTTTTCATAGACAAATAAAAAGGGTTATCACATGGACGATTGCTGTAATTTTACTGAGCTCGTGGGCTAGTCAGTAGCATGAGCCGCATAAGCTTCAACCAAGCTAGCATACCAAGGACAAAATTCAGTGGCAGGCCATTCACATTCAATTGAGATCCCAATGCACTGGATCATCCCACTAATTCCAGAGCCTCTAATCCAATCCTACCATTGCCACTGGATCATTTCTTACACAATAAAGACTAAAAGTGACAAATACGGTAGACAAGTGCAGACAGCACCAAATTACACAGCATGGGTCACATTTTAAAAGAGCGCAAGTTAAACCTAGTTTTATCATAGTGATCTACACATTTGCCCGACTTGTCAATTTTTTTCTCCGAGATAAGGCTCAGTGCACAGGCATAAAATTAAAAGATAAACACATTGGAACTGCCACGATCCAATCCGGCGCAGAGGAGATCCGATCACTCTTCCCCGGATCATCACGACTCGCCGGCCCACGTCAGATCTAAGCCGTCTGATCGGATCCAAGTTCCAACCCACTAACTCAGGACCGAGTCGAGATCAAACGAGACGAAGAGCACGCGCGGGATCGGTAGGGATGGAGAAGGACGGAAAGGCGCACCTGGTATGTGTTGTCGAACTTGTCGTACATGAAGCGGGTGATGATGCTGGTCTTGCCGACGGACTGGTCGCCGAGGAAGACCAGCTTGTACTTGGCCAGCGCCGACACGGGAGCCATCTCCGCCTCCTACTCGCCCTTCTCCGGCGACCGCGGCGAGGTCAGGTCAGATCGGATCCGGCGGGCGGGAGCGGGAGGGTGAGGTCGAGGGACACGGGAGGCCGAGGACCTCGCTCGCTGGCTGGCTCGCGCGGTCGGCGTGTGCGCGTCCGCTCCTTGTCTCTCGCGCTTGCGAGTGTTGCGCTCGGCTTCCCCTTCCCCTGGGCGTGGCCTCCGAGATTGGTGCCTGCCGCTTATTAGCGTTGCGGCCTGCGGAGTAGGGAGGCCGGAGAATTTTGGATTATTACCGCTGCTGATAAATACGTTTTTCACTTTAAACTATACTATTTTTTAAAGACTAATTTGATACATATTATTATAATTTTATAAACTTTAAAATATGTCATCGATATGTCAATAACAGATGAGACCCTGCAAGTGAATGACACATGAGCTCAAATGGTATATTTTAAAGTTTGCAAAATTGTAATTACATGTATCAAATTAATTTTTTAAAGATTTAATTATTTTTACTATTTTATATTATGTTAAAATAAACAAAATTTGAGCTTAAGTGATGTTAATAGTATAATAAATATATTGCATTATTACACAATATAATAACATAATATAAAACAATAAAAATATTAAAATTTCTAAAAATGATATATTTTAACGTAAAAATGTATTTACTGGTAAATATTAAAAGACTTACAATTGAGTGGTAAAAATTAAAAGGTTAATGTATTTGGTGGTAAAAATTAAAAAATCTCGTGGCCAAATGGGGATGGCACGAAAGCCCTTTGTTTTGTTTTCTGCAATTAAACACGCTATGGTACGGGATTCAGTGAAGTCGCCGGTGCTTCTCTGAACAGGTTGGGGGTCTGGCACGTGGACTGTGCCTATAGCAAATTTTAAAAGATAGTGCATTGCACAAAACACTAGGTTTTAGAACTATATTGTCACAATACATTAGATTTTAGCAATTTTTGCACCATACACTATGTTTTAGCTCATGTATTATCACTTTACACCATTTTTACATCCTGCATTGTACAAGTACCAGATTAGACTGACTTAACAGATGTATAAGCACATTGATTACAAAATTTAGTAGAAGTGTTAGTTTGGTACTTAGTTTAAGTAAATTTAGTTAGTTACTTAGGTTAAATTTACTTATAAATTCAATAAAGGGTTCTATAGTTTGATTGATTAATTCAATTGATTTTGTATTAAATTAACACATTCATACTCAATCTAGCTATAATCACTGTCATCCCTTTACTAGTTTTGTATATTTCCAAGATTTTTATATTAGTTTTGCTACAACTATGAGATGATTTCTAGCTTATTAGAACAAAATGTAATCCGAATTATTTCAATTATTGTGATAGTTTAGTAAAGGAATGTCATTGGTTATAGATAGATCTGTCTTTTGTTAATTTGTTACAAAATCAGTTGAATAAACCAATATTCTATACAACTTTATTGAATTTATAAAAAATATAATCTAAGTACCTAACTAAATTTACTTAAACTAATTACCAGATTAACATTTCTACCAAAATTTGTAATCAATGTGCTTATGCATCTGTTAAGTCAGTCTAGCCTATTGTATTATGGCAGGAGGTAAAAAGCAGTGCAAAGTGATAATCCATTAGCTAAAATATGTTGTATGGTGCAAGAATGATTAAAACCTAGTGTATTGTGACAATATGGTTCCAAAACCTTGTGTCTTGTGCAATTCACTCTTAAAAGATTGATAATTTGGATAGTTATATTGATCTGATTTAGGGTTTGTTTAGGAGGGATTACAAGTGTTGATTGTTTCTATTGTAGACTATTGATCTAGCTTATATTTGTAGAATCTATTTTATTATTCAAAATTGTTTGGTAAAACAGTTTATCTCTACTCTTTAAAAGACACAGCTTTTTTTTTCTAATTACACACGGTAAAATGTCACTAACAAAGATGGGTTAGACTACGCGCACACAGAAAATACACATAAAATTATTTTTTTTACAAATCTGACGGATGAAATCTCTTCACATGTACTTTTTACAAATTTAACGGACGAGGTTTTTTGGATCTTTCAAATCTTAGGCCCATAAATATCATTGTTAGTACAACTACCTGAAATAAATATATGAGATCTAACAAAATTTGTTAGAAAACAAAACAAATTCATAAGTGGCATCTTATATCCTTCGTTCCTCCTTCCCTCAACCGAATCTTCACAACCGAACTTGGTTCCCTTCTGGCGCACGCTCATCTCCCCTTGCGACCTCTTCGGAACCTGATCGAGTCTAACTACCATACATAACGTAGTAGATAAAAAACTAAGGTTTAGTCAGAGTAGAATAAAAAAATACTAATGCTAAATAGGGTACTAACCTAACAGACTTGTTTAATTCGAACCTTTGAATGATTAGTTTGTATTTAATCTTTTATGTTAAATTATGAGAAACTTAAATTTTAATATTAATATATTTAAATTTTTATATTAATATATTTATCGGAAAGAGAGAGAGTATTGGGAAGTGAGAAATGTGTATTGAGAAAAAAGAAATGTGTGTTGGGAAGCGAAAAAGTGTATTGGAAAGTAAAAATGACAATTATTGAAAAAAAAATTTGAATGCTAGAATCACAAATTAAAGTATACAAATAAGTATTTTTTTTAGACCGTAGCGTTAGCACGGTATCAAGTCCATATAACAGTAGTTTGTAGTTGGTGGGAAGACATGAAAGCTAAAAAGAAGTACTACTATTTACAGTTTGTAAGTGTTAGTACAAAATATAAAAGTGACTATAAACTATAATCCTTTATAGTTTTACTTCCTCCAATCCTAAATTGTTATCACTGTTTATTTTTAACATTTATTTTGATTATTCGTCTTATTATAAAATGATGAATATCAAACATTTTGTTGTAGTTTGTTTTAGCATTAAAGTTATTTAAATCACAACTTAAAATTCTACACATTTGTATTAATGTTTTTTTAATAAAATGAGTGGTCAAAGTTGACGTCAAAAGTCAATGGTGACAAAATTTAAAAACGAAGGGAGTGCTCCCTCTGTTTTTAAATTGATGTCGACTTCAAACATTAACTTTGACCATTCGTTTTATTCAAAAAATTATAATAGCTTTCATATATTTTGTGATAATTTGCTATATCATCAAATGTATTTGAAACACGTTCAAAATTTTACAAATTTAAACTAACTTTTTGAATAGAATGAATGGTTAAAACTGAGATTTGAAGTCAACAGCGACATCATTTTAAAAATGGAGGGAGTATATGTTAATCAATCACAGAAATAACATGTAATCTCTATCAAACCGTCCCTTAGATTAAATTGTTTGTGGTGCTCTCTTTCAATCAAAACAGATAAGCATGTCTCAAATCAGAGTGACCATTCCTTGCTACCCGCTAGTCTGTTGCCGTAATCACTAATTTATTCACCCACAAATGATATATCTTGACTTTAATCAACAAGAGCAAACTATTTTATCCAAAGCAATACATATTGGCACATTGCTATAGAAAGAATCTTACACGTGGCAAAAAAATTGAATCGTATCAAGATGTTTGACGTTGACGCGAAGAAAAGATTATATAAAAAATCTGATCCTATAGTCAAATCTTCATGGACATTGTCATGACTCTTGCTCATGGAGACCTTGCATTGAAGCCATTATATACCAGTATACCACAGCACAAATGGTCAAGTGTCAATTTTGTACTTATGATTTATTAATAAGGAGTCAATCAAGGGTTTTCTTAAATTGAGTACCTAAAGTCCACTCCATCTGTTCAAAAATTTTCTCATCGTTAACTTCTAAATATCATCTCTTACTACTCGCCTTATTTAAAGAAGTGTGATAAATATTATATGTTTTATTATAATTAAATTTATTATTAAAATTATTTAAAACATGACTATTTTATATATTTGAATTTTTTAAGATAAATAATAAAACATGATGTTAAAAGTTAACAGTGACAACGATAGGAAGCACAAATTACTATCAACACGTAACATGCTTGCTTACCCTTGTCTCGTGGTTCTGGCGCCATCTGATTCATTCTCTTTCCTCAGTCCCTCTCAACAAAAGTGCTTGCAATGCATATTCCTCTGTTTCTTTCCAGCTCATTCCATCCACTCATTCTTTCCTTTTGCCTCAATGTCAAGGGAAAAACCAGGCGCATGGTGTTTATTAGCGCATGACAAGACATACCATCAACATAAAAGGTTTTTTTTTTAAAAAAAGGTTTTTATAAATATTCACTCTACCACAACTAAAAAAATTCTCTTGATTTTTTGATAAAAGCTTCTAAAATTAGAAAATATGAATGCAATCTTAAGTTTTCGAAAAAAGGTTTTTTTTCTAAAACTAGTGCACACGTAAACTATAATTTTCAGCGTGAGTTTTGATAAAATCTTTCAAAAACAAACAGATGCAAATTGAGGTGTTTGTCTTGCCTACAGGACTTGGAGAATTAGAAGGTCTGTTCGTTAGGTGGTTTAATAGCTACAGCTGCTTGTTATTTACGCAATAAAACGGTGAGAAGAGAGTGCAGCAAAAGCAGTAAAAAGAAAGGCTACTGAACAAGTTCAAAACCCGTTTGGTAAAATTATGGCTTATGAAAAATTGGCTCCAACTCCGCCTCACGGGCTGTGGTACTACCGCTCCCTGCATCCCGGCATGCACGAGGCAGACTTCCGGAACACGCCGCCGGGCCTCTTCAACTTCACCGACCCCAGCCCGCTGCCGGGTTCACAAAGAAGGGCACCAAGGTGAAGGTTGTGTATTACACAGTAATTTTCTAGTGACTTTTTATTAACTTTTGTGCTATCTTCGCTTCTTCAGGCATGTGGTTGATGCAGTCACTTCGATCGTCACACTGTGTGGGGGATGGACCCAGTGTTCTTGAAAGGTGGCAAAGCTCCCGAGGCTAAAATGATGCCGCGTCCTCCTACCATGCCCAAGTGCTAAGGAATCAAGTCGCAAGACGATGGAAGAAAGTTGTGTTTAATTACTAGTATTTGGTTAATTGATTCAATTAATCACTTATTTCCTATATATTCATATTTGATTGTATAGATGCACGTCGAATAAATTGTACCCCTGGTTGAGATTCATGTAATTAGTGCTTCATTTTTTTTTGCACTTTTGAATAAATTGTACGCAGATTTTATGAATTTAGACAAGTATTCTGTCCATATGAATAAAAATATTATAAATTGTACGCAGATTTTAGGTGTAGCCATAGAGATTAATGATGATAAAAAAGTGAGATGTGCTAAAAACGAAGATGGGAGAGATAGAGATATATGAGAAAAAGAAAAAGGTGTATTGGAAAGCAAAAATACCAAATAAAAAAAGAAAATTTATAAACTCTAAAATAACAAATAATTAAAGATGAAGGGAGTAACAAACTAGACCCTGAGAAAGATAATACTCCATTCGTTGTAAAATATAAACATTTTTAGGTTTAGTCAAAGTTAAACTTTTATCACTTTGATCATTAATAATTAAGAACTAATAATATTATATTATATAAAAATTATATTTTTAATTCATTGTGAAATAAGCTTTCATAAAAATTATATTTTTATATTAAAATTATGTATATTTCTAGATATTTTTAAGTAAAAATGACTTTATCTAAACCTAAAAATGTTTATATTTTGAAACGGAGGCAGCGGAACTCTTTTTTGAACGGAAAAGATTCCTGGCCACCGTTTCGGCGAGCAAGGATTGCATATGTCCAAAAATAAAAAAAAACGACATTTATGTGAGACAAAAAAAAACCAATCGTAAGAGTGAAGTGAAAGTCTACGCACGTTGAAGTCTGCAGAACAAATGTGAATGTGTACCATTTTCTCGCAAAAAACGGAAATGTTTACCATTTCAATTCATCAACTTTTCAACGGCTCTTTTTCCACAACTGGCCGGAGCCATAAAATTAAAATCCATCCTTCCGGTCAGCAACTCAGCTTCCGTTCGTCTGACTAACCACTAAGTCCATTCGTACGAAGGACGCAAACCAGATCTCAAGGGTCGCCGTCCCCCCTCCGCGGCGTCGGCCAACCGGGCAGCCTCTGTCTGCCGTCTTCCTCCTCCGGCCGCGGCAAAGTCTCCGCGCCGCGTGCCCGCGTGCGTCGCCGTACGCCTGGACCGGAGAATAATTCGAACACATCCCCGTCGCCTCCCATCCACGGGGGAAGAATACGAATACTCGAATAAATGCTGCGACTCCACCACTGGTAGCGCCCGCCCGCGCCCGGTCCGGGAAACGCCTGCCCGAGAAGTCGCCGCGGCGCAGGGTCAGGGATGGCGTCGCTCTCGCGGAACCTTCGGCGATCCCTCGCCGGCGACCGCCTGCGCCTCCTCCTCCTCTCCCCGTCGCCGCGGGGGTACATCACGGCGGAGTGCCACCGCCCCGTCGTCCTGCACAAGCGCGGGCCCGACATCCTCCACGACCCCTGGTACAACCGGGTACGCGCGTCCCTGCCTGCCTTCCTTCCTTCCGTGATCCCCGCGCGCGTGCTTGTGGGTGTGCTGAGGGGTTTGGTGTCGGGTTCTGATCCTGCTGCTTCCGCTGGTGGTGGTGGTGATGGTGCAGGGTACAGCGTTCTCGGAGACGGAGAGGGACCGGCTCGGCCTCCGCGGCCTGCTCCCGCCCAACGTCGTCTCCTCGCAGCAGCAGATCGACCGATTCAGTACGTGCGCCTCGCCCGTCCTCCGACCGGTCTCTTCCTTGGTTCGCTAATTGGTTTGCCTCCCGCTGGTTGAATCGCTGCGGGATCGAATCGGATCCAATGCTGTTGCATAGAGTGGTATTTCGACCACTGGTGGTCTTTCGGGGTGGGTTCGTTGGTCGGATCCGGTCCCCAGGGCGGGAGGGGGGGGGG
>BCLF01000060.1:743418-814323 GCA_001602275.1 Zoysia japonica | reverse complement strand
GGGGGGGGGGGGGGGGTGCCTAGGGTGAGTTTCAAGCATGGTTTTGCCCTTTTAAAAACCCGTTGAAAACCAAACTGTTTTCGTGGTTCTCGTGAAATCGGTTCTCCTTGGTTACCAAAACCGGCTGGTCTATTAAAATACCGAACTGTAATACTGTAGCAAAATGGTTTTAAACTGGTTCATTGGTAAACCTCTCAGTTTTTAGCACTGTTCAAAACCGAGTGGTTTACAGTTTTCTAAACCTGGGTTTCAAGATCAAATGAACTCAGTTAATGCTCCAATCAGCTAGGAGTAGCATTAGGATGTGACGGGTGCGACCATGCTACGATTTTTTCTTTGCTCAAACTTCTCTAGAAGCTTGTTGTTTCCCTAACTAAAGTTACAACAAGGTTTATAACATGTTCATCACTCGAACACTCAAGTGCAGCAGTGGCACACTGGCACACTCTTATTTACAGCTACAGGAGATTCATCAGACTCAGTTGCTATATTAGCTGGGAGCTGGATTGCCAATAACTCAATAAGCTGCCTGGTAATATTTACTTCGTAATTCTAATTTACTTTGGTTGCAGTGCTTGATATACAAAGGCTGCAGAGATATGCAAAAGACGGCCCGTCTGATACTTACCCATTGGCAAAATGGCGCATCCTTAATAGATTGCATGACAGAAATGAAACAATGTACTACAAGGTGTGTACCTTCAGACAGCTTGCATATTCCTCTAGGCACCTATTTTCTTCTGAGCATGTGCAAGGTGTGTACCGTTGGAGCAATTGATCTGTATATTATAGCTTTGATTTAAAGTAACCATGAATGGTTAAAGATCTTCTGCTAAGTTCACTTTAGAGTATCAAACATATGCGATTATAACTTTTTCAAGGTTATAGTTGGTGTTTTAGCATAGAGCTTCTTGACTTTTGATGTGACTTAACTGAGCCGTAAAATTGCTTTCTTCTTTATGGATGGCTGAGCTCTACCACTTTATGAGGGAAAAACTTTTCAGAGCGGTTTCCTTATTTTGCCTCATTTGTCACCTGCTAGGTATTAATAGATAACATTGAGGAGTATGCACCTATCGTCTACACACCAACTGTTGGACTTGTTTGCCAAAACTACAGTGGTTTGTATCGACGACCACGGGGAATGTATTTTAGTGCAGAAGATCGTGGAGAAATGATGTCCATGGTGTACAATTGGCCAGCTGATCAGGTATGTGTCGATGCTTGTCTAGTGTTCACGTGTTAAATTGCCTTAAATGCACAATGCAGTTTGGTTTTTTGTACAGTTTAAAATAAACGGAATTGTTGAACGAACTGGTCCATCTGATGCAGGTGGACATGATAGTAGTGACTGACGGAAGCAGGATATTGGGTTTAGGTGATCTGGGCGTGCATGGTATTGGCATTGCTATTGGAAAGTTGGATTTATATGTCGCTGCTGCTGGAATAAATCCTCAGCGGGTATGTCCAGTGGTTCTTTTGTGGTACTATTATTTTGGACTGTTCCCTTCAGTCCCATCTTCCATTTTCAGATCTACTGGATCAACTGTTTTGATAGTGCAAATAGCTAGTCACTTTATAACATTCCAAGGATTGTAGTTGTTTCTATGTTGATTTCATTTTGTCATTTGGCTCGATTTAATCAGTAATGAAAGAAATTTGTCAAAGAAGCATCGTTATGCAAGATGTTAGGTAAAGACTACCACTTTACATATGAAATAATGATATCTTTACTACATATAAAAAAACTGTGTTGGTGGTGGCGATCGTGGTCGCTGGTGGTCGGTCACCCCATGCCTCCAGCACCTTATGTCTACATGTGGGCCAGCCAAACCCCACACCCCGTGATAACGTATGGTCACGCTGCTAATCACTTTTTGACATCCAAACAGGAAATAGTGTTTTTGTTACTGAAGCAATGATAGCTTTCTAAAATTGTATTAGATGTCCTTAATACTGAACAGAAGTCTTTCAAGGGCTCCACTGTTAGTTATGTTCTAGTTTGTGGGTTTCTTTTTTTTTTGAGGGAAAAATACAATATTTTTTGAGGAGACTGTTCTGGGTTTTCTTGTTGATGAATTCACATCTGTTTTTTATCGTATTTTTACTTTGTTTTAGGTTCTTCCGGTTATGATTGATATTGGAACAAACAACGAGAAACTCCTCAAGGATCCTCTTTGTAAGAAATTGATTAATATTCCATTTTGGATTTATAATTGTAATAGTATTTTTCTGTTAAATACTACGTCATTTGAATATATGTGGCATATCAAATACACCAAAAATATAAATAAATGCCATGCCCACAATTACCTTTGCTTAAGATATTTCATGAGTTGTGCATGTATGCCAAGATATTTCATGAGATGTGCATGTATGCCTGTATTCCTAGCTAGCTTATGACTTTAGGAGAAGGTGTTCACAAGACATATAGTTGGTCTGATTGTAATAGTACACCCTAGTTGCCATGGAATCGATCAGGAATCACGATTAGTCTGACGACTTGAAAAAATGAACTCTACCCTTCTTCTCTCTTTGGTAGCTTATGAAATGGCCTAGCCTTCCACTCTTTGCTAGCTTACGAAAATAGTCAAGCCTGTTTTTGGTTCTTAACGTCACATAGCATAAACCACTGATTCAGACTGTAGGGTACATTCTATGCTCAGCTAGTTGGAGCATATTTATCCTGTTATTCTAAGTTTGCTTGATTCCTGACCATACAGATCTCGGGCTACAAGAGCACCGGCTTGAGGGAGATGAATATGTCTCCGTTATTGATGAATTCATGGAAGCTGTTTTCACTCGCTGGCCCCATGTTATTGTACAGGTGCTGTTTTGGCTTTCAATGCTACCTTTTGTTAACCTTTTTGTTACATGTGGCCTTATCTGGAGCCATATCACAAATACTCTTCATTTTTTTTTGCAGTTTGAAGATTTTCAAAGTAAATGGGCCTTTAGGTTGTTGCAGCGTTATAGAAAGACTTATCGCATGTTTAACGATGATGTCCAGGTTGGTATTTGTCCCTAAAATTTTAATTGTAACTCCTTGCCCCTGTGATATTTATCCACACATGTATTATAATGTTTCCATGTTGGTCATTTTGTATTTGTGATAATAATATTTGAATACCTGAGAAGTATTTGAGGCATACTTTTATCACGCCGAAACAAATCCAGTCAAGTTTGGCTAGTCGCTAGTGTTTCCTTTATGTACAGATTTATTACACCACACTCTCTTAGGTGCATAACCCACTCATTGTACACATATTTCTAGCTACACATTCATTTATTACAGAATTTGTCTCTGGTAAGCAAACATGCCTTTGTTCTTGAAGAAGGCTTTGCATATCATGTTTTTCCATAAATGATTTATAAGGCAGCCTGATGCATGTAGCTCCTGCTTGCGCAAGGTTCGGGGAAGGGTTTGACCACTTTGGGTCTTTTGTACACATCCCTTCCCTGTATTTTTGTAGAGTGCTGTTTCCAGGACTTGAACCTGTGATCTCATGGTCACAAGGCAACAACTTTACTATTGTGCCAGGGCTCCTGTCTCGTAAGCGATTTATCATTCTGACTCTATCAAGCACTCTGCATTGTTACAAACTTACAATGCATGTTCTAGGTTGGTACTTCCAGTTCCAATTACAATACTTGGAAACATATCATCACCTGCAGGGAGAATAGTTCATGGCATATTAACATTCATAAGCACTTAAGCAGGACCGTCCATAAAACCCCCTTGATAAGCAGACCATCCACATAGTGCCCCTCATGAGATGCCCAACAGCCAAAGCATGTCATCTTTTGTTTTGGGGGCCTAAATGGTCATGTTCAACAACCATCTTGTCACCCTATTGCACAACACACGCTATTTGATTGTAATACATGTTAAGGTTATTATAGTCCAGGGCTTTATATTGTACTATTCCCTTTCTTGGGTTTCCTCTTGTACTTTATAAATATCGCCCTTTGGGCTCCTATCAATACGAGTTGCCTTCCTAACAATACAAACATGGATGTCATCATTTGCTTATTTTGGACAGTGCACAATTTTTGAAAATGATCTAGCATGATCACTTTTACAAGTTTGGAGGTTGTAAAAGTTTAGATACACGCTTTTAGGCTGTGGCGTGTCGGATAGAGATGATGGCTGTCATTTCATATGGACATTTAAGCCCATAAAAGAAAGTAAGGGAGAGGAGAAAATTGCATGCTGTGGTAGGATAGCTTAGCTTACGAGTGGATTTTATGGATGGTCTGTTCATCGAGGGCATTTTTTGGATAGCACTGGGTGCTAAACTTAGTCTGAAGTTTTGACTCTTGAACATTGCTATTGCTGGATGCAAGTACATTTCGACTTTACAGATTAGTATGCTCTGTCTTTTATATAAAGAACCTTGTATTGCTTTTGAAATTATTGCTCTTTATGTACAAAGGGAACTGCTGGTGTTGCAATAGCTGGCCTTTTAGGAGCTGTACGGGCGCAAGGAAGGCCTATGCTAGATTTCCCCAAACAAAAGATTGTTGTCGCAGGTGCTGGCAGGTCGGGAATGTTCTCAATTCTTGTTTAATTCAGTATAAATTTGAATATACATGCTAAGTTGTTGTGGAAACATCTGCTATTCTTAGATATTGGTTAAGATGCTCAGTTCAGAAAGAATCTAGGAAGTATGAGATGTAACTCTATGCAACTTGAATATAGCTGTGTAATCTGAAACCATGGAATCCATATTAGGAGAACTTCTGTTTCGTGACTAGTTTGGTTATTCTACTCTAGTTGGGCAGCATGCTTGTACTTTACATATTTAAGGGAAATTAGTGTGCCACATTTAGTCAATGTATCCGGAATTGATTTTCATGAAAAGAGTGGAGAAAAAGATTGCTGATGTGGTCATTTTTTTTTTTTAATTTTTGCTTTGAATAGTTCCCATGACTTATAGAACCTACCTTTTCCTATTATTGCAGTTTGTAATTTTCTTTATATAAGATGTTACCTTTTAGTATATTTTCGTAAACTAGCTCTTAAGAAGAAAAAGGTGATTGATGTTGTTATTCTTAGATCCCTTCCGTTCTGTTTGCTGTTTTAGTTCCATATTTTGGTCATGATATAACTTGAATCTATTTCTGTTAAAGTTATGGATAAGCACATCACCTTTGGCTAGATTCACATAGAATAAAGAATTGACCTGACCGCATTTCACTTTAACAGTGCTGGTATTGGAGTGGTGAATGCTGCAAGCAGGACCATGGCAAGGATGCTGGGAAACAACGAGGTTGCTTTTGAGAGTGCCAGGAGTCAGTTCTGGATAGTTGATGCTCATGTAAGTCTGATAACCTATTTTTTCATCTTTGCTTCAAGTACTCGATTACCATTTGTATGTTTGGATCGATAATTTAAACAGGAGAATGGCATGAGTACTTTTATGCTCTTAGAACATTACTGACCATGATTGTTGCATCTGAAATGTTAGTGAGAGTGATACCTTGCTCATGCAACAAGTCAATAGCTAAACCCAATCCTTCGAATTGGTCAGCCTAAAAAAATTTCCATCTGTTTTTTGTTGACTTATGAACAGTTTACTTGTACTCTTTGAACTGTGTAACCATATTTGCATTTTCTTTTGTGCAGGGTCTAATTACTGAAGATCGTGCAAACATTGACCCGGATGCACGTCCTTTTGCTAGGAAAAAGAGTGAGCTCGGTCACCAAGGCTTAAATGAGGGGGCAAGCTTAATTGAAGTGGTATTTTCTCATTTTATAAATTCAGCTGCATATTCAGGCATATCTGCTGTTAAAGGCGTGGTAGTTCACTAATCTTTAAGGAAGATGTGCCATGTTTTGTGAAGGGGTTATTGTTCTCTTGAGAAGTTCCTTGCAAGAGCCAATTCTTACTGCATTATTTTTACCCTCATGCATACCTCTTCTTTATTTAGTGATGCTTATTCAAGGGCACAACAAAAGATGGATTTATGTTTGAAAATTTAGGAGAATTGTTATTTCTTCTCCGCACTTAGGGCCGTTTGTTTAGGCTGGAGCTTTTTAGCTTTTAGAAAAGCTAGCTTATAAAATTTGGATGTTGGCTCTTGCAATATATTTTTAGCTTCTTTGCACACCAAAAGCCAGAAATGCAGCCCTGGGTGTGCTTTTCAGCTTTTAGTTCATTTCATCAAAAGCTTGCTTTTCAGCTTTTCAAAACCCTGTTTCTTTCAACTTTTAACGTTCCAGCTTTTTGGCTGTTGTGATGCAAGCCTGCATATGTCAATTGGCGTTGGCTCAACAGTTTATCACTGATTGTTCTGTTAACAGGAGCTAGTGCCTTCTCATGTGCTGTAAGATGGCTCAGATTGCAAAAGACTAAAGTACAATCTCAATGTTTTACTTTTCGTTTAAAGATTACCATTCATGAATTCATTTCTTGATTTTTATTAAGCTACTACGCACCAACCAACTGACCCCAAAAGCTTAAGCTGATAGGGAAAGGTGGGCAATTCACTTATGCTTAAACATATTTATGTAGGTCTCTATTTGAAATTAGAATTGGTATAACAAACTGCATTTCAGCTCATGAAAGAATAAATATTATGCTGATGCTGAGTATTTATGTTGTGCAGGTTAAAAAGGTGAAGCCTGATGTCGTACTTGGATTATCTGCTGTTGGTGGTTTGTTCTCTAAGGAGGTAAAAGTTCATGCATATGATTCTCATAATCTGTTTGTTGTATGGATTTGAAGAATTACTTGCATGCTATAGTGCTGATTCATGCTTAATAGCTAGTTAATTTTTTTTCTAGTACTGGTTTCTTTAAGTACAGTGATGTTCAAATGCTTAAAGACATAGGGGAAAAATACAGTGAAGGTCCACAGGCTTGAAAATCAATGTAGAATTACCATATTACAAATGTTACACAATTGCTTCTGCTAATTTAGTAGCTTCAACTTTAAGATAATAATCCAAGCCTGTAAAGAGTTGCCTCTTCCTTCTGTATCTGGATGAATTTCTTCCAAACAAACATGTATACAAATCTACAGATGCTAAATTGTTGATATTGAATGAGTC
Source organism: Zoysia japonica (assembly GCA_001602275.1). Lineage (NCBI taxonomy): Eukaryota > Viridiplantae > Streptophyta > Magnoliopsida > Poales > Poaceae > Zoysia > Zoysia japonica. The sequence continues at coordinate 807,267 of BCLF01000060.1, read as the reverse complement.
AACAGGCTGAGATTGAATTATGGTTTTATAGAATGATGTGCTCTGTGGGCCCATAAAGTTGCATGTACATGTTATTTGAGTCGATGAACTATAGAGCTGCTCATTTAGGCTTAATTCGTATACATGGTCAGAGTAGCAACGTCTAAATTTTTTATAAATTTGTAACTGGAGATTGCAGAAAACTTTTGGCTTAATCTAATTATTTCACCAGACTATTTACATAAAAATAAAACCAATGTTTAGATTAAACCAAAGGTTTTCTGCAATCACCAGTTACTCTCTATAGCAAAGCAGAACTGAATATGATATGGCTAATAAATATAGGTTACACAGAACTATGTACCTTTGTATATTGATGAAAGAAATGTTTGTGTCTTTAGAAAACTTTCGCCACCGTCCCTTTGCTATTACTCTGCAAGCATGAATTATAACTAAGTTTGAATCTTCTGTGTCACCTATATTTAATAGTCATATCATATTCAGTTCTGCTTTGGCACACTTTACGTCTGAGAAATGAAATATGCAGTTTTGAAATTTAGAGGGTACTAATATGCAAATAACTAAGTATCATTTATTTTGTGACATGTGAGAAATTAAATATGCAGTTCTGAGAAACGAATGTAATCTAAGAATCATGGGGAGTGTGTGGCATGTGTTGTAATGTGTTCTTATCCCTTTTTCTTCTTAATATAATGAAGCACAGCTCCGCTGCGCTTCCGAGAAAAAAAAGTAAGCAAATAGCCTTGTCACATATTTTCTAATACGAATGAGTTTATAGTTAGTAAAATATACTTCTTTCTAAGGCCTCCAGCAAATCCATATTTCTTCAAGTTATACACCATGTATCATGAGAACTTCAGTAGATTTTGTTTAGGCTAGTAGCATCGATCTCTCAGTTTTCGAAAAGTTTCACAAGATCGAAGTGAACGCTCATGATGGGGCACTTTCCTTCAGGTCCTAGAAGCACTCAAAGATTCATCATCTTCGAGACCTGCAATTTTCGCAATGTCCAATCCAACTAAAAATGGTTTGTGCTGTGTGTTATCTAACATGGAAGTTACGATTCATCACTTCTCTAATTTTGTGATAATTCCATTTGTAGCTGAGTGTACCCCTGCAGAAGCCTTTTCTATTCTTGGTGAAAAGGCCATCTTTGCTAGTGGAAGCCCATTTGAAGATGTAGATCTTGGTATCTATTTGAATCCATAGTATCATGACTCAATTTTTGTTTGTTTCCTCATTATTATTATACTAAAATGGCCATTGATTCTTGTTTCAGGTAATGGGAAAATTGGTCATTCCAATCAAGGGAACAACATGTATCTGTTTCCTGGGTTAGATCCTTACCATTGTACAGCACCATTGGGTTTTGTTCTTGTGAAAATTATCATTTCATTTTTTTTTGTGGTGTGCTTCACTGCTATGCAGAATAGGACTTGGAACCCTTCTGTCTGGTGCTCGTATTATCTCTGATGGAATGCTGCAGGCTGCAGCTGAACGGTGATTTCCTTGAGCCCTAGGCATCAGACCTTGTAGAAAAAAAATCGAACTACTTATTGATATTTTTTTATTATCATGCAATATTTGTAGATTGGCTTCCTACATGAATGAAGAGCAGGTTCGTGAAGGGATAATTTATCCTCCAATCTCCAGGTTTATAACTCTGAAACTGATTTTCCAGCTTGTGCTGCATGTTTATGTCTTCTGACATGTACTACATACAGAATACGTGATATCACTAAGGAGGTGGCAGCAGCAGTTGTGAGAGAGGCAGTAGCAGAGGATCTGGCTGAGGGATATCGTGACATGGATCCACGTGAGCTTGCAAAACTCAGTGAGGTTGTTGATCTATTCACTTCTCAAGCAAACTACGTTATGCCATTACCGTTTTATCATGGTTTACTTTGTTGACTGGAACTTTTGATACAGGAAGAAACTATTGAATACGTCAAGACGAACATGTGGAGTCCAGTCTATCCAACTATAATTTACAGGACAGACTAAAGAGCCCTATTTTTCTCTATCATAAGCTCCGGTCATCAACAGTTTACTTTAGGCTGTGTTCTGGATGTTGCTTTAGAAATGGAGATAGTATAGCTATGAGATAGGAACCTTAATTATTCTTGCGCATCTACCACGTGATAGTGCAAAGGCAGCGTCCACATTTTTCATTGAAATTTCGTACTTTGAGATTTACCATCATGTAGTATAATAAAAACTCCATTTTGCAACATATTTCAACATGCGGAACATTTTCCATCTCAAATGTCAGATGTACAAATCTGGGGTTCACCTTTGCGTATGTTTGAACAGATTGAATAACAAAGCCATAAGTTTACCATATGCTTCGTGGTTATACTAGTTCTGTATGGAATCCTTCTAGTTGAGAGGGAGAGTGACTGCTCTATCTGGTTTTCCTAACATGAATCTTTTCTTCTGGAATATAGTCCCCAATAGTACTGTGAAAGGTATGACGGCCAGCTCTGTCATCTGCAGAACACCACAGAATTGTGCTGTTTGCTGCTGTTGAGATTTGAGAAGACGAGACGAAGAGTGTGGTATGCACCCAGAGGGATGCAAAATGGTATTTGCATCCACATCCATTGAAAATCACTCGTATCACGTGAGCAACCTAAGTGCCACAAACTGAGATGGCATTATAAATTCATACATGCTGCTGTGACCCTGCCTCTGATCTCGGATGTATAATACTTCCTCTGACCTCGTTTTAGATTTTTCAAACATCTTCATTTGATTATTTGTTTTATTCAAAAATTTTGTGAAAAATTATTTATTTTATTGTGAAATGATTAATTATTGAAAATACTTTAAGCTTGATTTGTTTATTTTTATATTTTTATAAATTTTTTGCATAAAACGAATAATCGAACGACGATTTTAAAAAGTCAAAAACATAACCGGGGGGGGGGGGGGGGGGGGGGGGGGGGGGGGAGAGGGGTGGGACGGAGGTAGTATTCTAGAGCCTTATTCATCCGTCAATTTATCTCCATGCATGTCAGCTTCTGAGCCGAACTCTGGTGTATTAACGCCAAGTGGCCCTCTGTCTATAAGGATGCTGTTTAGCGATGGAGCTCCGTGTAGTTGCAATCAGAATTGGCCAGCTCACAGGCACAATACCGCAACATTGCAGCTACAATAGATATAAAGGACATCAAGCAATATATTCTAGACCTAGTTGGTGCTTGAAATCCCATATCTTTGGATTCTTGCGAAGCAAAACTGAACATTGGCACACTTAAAACCTAAGTTCGACTAATTACAAAGGAAGATTTCCATTTGCACCATCACTTTTGGTGAGACTAAGGTGCCGTTTGGGTTTATGGAATTGGAAGCAAGATAGGGAAATGGAAACGCAAAACGATCTATATCGTTCATTTTTTCCAATCTCAATCCCACTTCATATTTCTCACTACCCAAACACAAAGGTGTGTTAGATTGAGCTGTGAGATGTGGAAAAGCTGTTGTATAATATAAGCTGTGAGAAACCTAAAAGCTGTTTGGTTAAAAGTAGCTATGAAGTTGTGAAACTGCAAGAAAATATATATACGTTATTATAGTTATAGTTATATTACATAATTTTAATTATATATAATTATATATTACATAATTGTAACTATAGTAATATATAATTACAATTATTTAATATAATTATAACATACCACCGATGTGTCATTTGCAGAGGGCCTTGCAAGTGGATGATACATGAAAAATGATGGCATTTCTCAAATTTTTAAAAATTGTCATTTGCAGAGGGCAAGTGGATGATACATGAAAAATGATAGCATTTCTCAAATTTTTAAAAATTGTAATGGCATGTATCAAAATAATCCTAATAAACAAGGTTTCCTATTGTTTGACTGTTCAATGATTTAACATTAATTACAAGAGATAACAGATATTAAGTATTGCATCATAAAATAACCCACTATATATAAGTGAAGTAAAACAATGGATTTATGCATTTCCTGGACATCATGTTATATCAACAAATAAACCAATACAGCTCACTATATTTGGTCCAAGAAATGTTGATGACAGCTAGCATCACAACTAGAAAAAATTAAATTTTCACATCCTACACACAGGCAGGCAGACGAGCATGCACACAAACATACCTTTTTGTATTATTCTACAACATTGTTTCAGCCTATTCTATATGCATAGCTCAAAAATTCATAGTTTTTCCAAATTCATGAAACTATATTCTTAACACAACACTTCTAAAGCCTACAATATACGTTAGAAGATATACTACTTACAAATATTACCGATATAATCTCAGCTATGGATTTATGATGTGTCATCAAACTCCCATCAGGCCTGCCTATGATTCCTTTCGTTTAAAAACAGCAGAACATGATGACATGGTGGAAATGCTAAAATATTATATACCATTTGTTGTTTGAGGAACTCTCGCTTGCGTTGTATGTTCAGGATGTTGGTTTCCTCCAAAAGAAATTGCTCGACTGCTTGAAGCAACAGCATGATTTTCCATATCCGGGTAACCTGTCTGTAGAATATCTTCGAGATGTTTCAGAAGAACACTTGATTGATTTTCAATGTATGACATAGCCTCCTCACATTTAGCAGCCCTGGAGGCTATCAAACTGGCTAGACGGCACAAGTTACTGAACCGGGCTTCTGAGGCTGACTGCATAATACTGTTACTGTTAGATCCATATGTAGGTTCTTTACCAATTTGAAAAGAACGGGCATCTTTCCTCCATCTCTTCAGAATATATTGTTCTGGGAGCTCTTTGATATTCTTGAGATCAAGTACCTTCAGAATATGACAGCACTGAATACCAACAGCTTCAAACTTCTTACAGCTGCAAGTGGCTGAGCCATCCAGTGCATCGAATTTGACAATGCTCTCTGATGGTTTGTCATCAAGCACGATTTTGTACTCTGAGATTGTGCCAACTCCACCACAGGGAAAGGACATGCAATTCATATAAGCCTCAAACTCACCCTGGAATACCTTAAAAGCTTCAGGTGTATATGCATTAGAGGCTTGCTTCAGCATTCGCAATGACGCGATAGGCAAAGTCACCTGGTTGCCATCAACCTCTGCGTGTAATTTCTTTGATCGGTGCTCCTCCAGAATGGCCTCATAGCGCCTAAAAAACTGCAGAATATCTTCTTGCTTGCTGAGCTCTTTTTTCAGCTCAACAATCATGTTATCCTTCCTAAGAGTTGTGAGCATATCAGCAGAAAATATGGCCCTTTGATAAGGCAAAGCCCATTTTTCTTTCTCCAGAAAAAGTCTGCCAAGGCACTCACTTTCGCCAATGTCATGTTTCTCAATTAGCTTTTTCCATGCTGACAAAAACTCTATCTCATCATCACAGTCAAAGAGACAATAGCTCAAAGCATTGCTGAAGCTCTTGGAGCTTTCGCACACCTGCTTCAGGTGCCTCTTTGAATTATGCTAGATATGCCACACACTTGTGCAATGGTTACTTCCAGGCCAAACCTCTGCTGCAGCAATGGCACACTCAGGACGCTCATCAATCAAAATAGTCCGCGGCTGCCTTGAACGCATGGCATCAGCAAACACCTCAAATACCCATTTCAAAGACTGAACACTCTCATCATAAAGCAGTGCTGAGCCAAAAACAAGCAACTGCTTGTGGTTGTCAACGCCAACAAACAACGCAAATGGTCGCCCATAAACATTCAATCTATAGGTTGTGTCAAAGCAAACTACATCACCAAAGCTCCTGAAGTCAATTATCGATTTTGCATCCGCCCAGAAGAAATTTACAGCTGATTTTCCATCGGGCCCCATTCCAACTGCATAATACACCGATGGATTCCCAACTTGTAACTCCTCCAAATGCTGCCACCGCATCCCCAAGCTGTACACCATTCCCTTGCTTCGTTCGATGGAAATCCCCTGCTCCAAGCTCATGTGCCCGAGCCCTCATCTTATGTGACCGCAGCTTATGCACACTACCAGGATTAACGAGGGGGTGGTTATGCTCTGGGAAGAACTTTGCCACACGGTATGTCCGGCACGGGGTGATCTTGATGACCATTCTTGCCTGGCATCCTGTCCGTGTTGCTGGCGGACCTAGCCTAGGTGTCCCTGCTAACCCTGCACCATCATTTGCGCTGACTGCAGCTATACCATCTTGCTTGGCACGGTCACTAACACCCTCACGTGAACAAACAAAGATCCGTGAAACTATCACTCCACGCTTGCGCTTCTTGTAGGAGCGGCGAACACTGAATCCAACGTGCTCTGCGTACCTGTTGTAAAAGACATATGCATCCTCCTCGGCCCCAAAGTGCATGTCGGGGTGTGGGCCATCCTTAGGGTCTGGCAAGCTCGCAGCGGCACCAATGCCGTGGTGTGATGAGCTTGGTAGCACCATAGCAGCAAGGCCAATGACACTGCAGGAGCCGCGGAGGCAAGCGGGTGGTTGTGCTCCGTGGTGAAGTCTGTGACACGAAAGGCGTTGGCCGAAGGGATGAGCTTGATAGTGAGTGACGCCAGGCAACCGGTACGGGAGTCAGGGCATCGAGGGGTCGGCGGCCTCATCCTGGGACTTCTTGTGTTCCTGGACGAACCCCTGCTTGGAGCAGACGAAGAGGCGGCGGGTGACGGTGTGGCGCGAGTTCTTGGACTTGTTGGACTTGCAGACAAAACCGAGAGATTTTTTCGATTTTTACCATCAAATACATTAGCCTTTGAAATCTTTATCATTAAATACGTTTTTCACTTTAAAACATACTATTTCTTTAAAATTTTAATATTTTTATTGTTTTATATTATATTATTATTATTTTAATAATGCATTATATTTATTATACTATTAGCATCACTTAAACTTAAATTTTGTTTAACACAATATAAAACAGTGAAAATAATTAAAATTTTGAAAAAATGATATGTTTTGAAGTGAAAAACGTATTTAGTGGTAAGAATCGAAATTCTTACAAATTGAGTGTTAAAGATTGAAAGCCTAACATTTGGTGGTAAGAATTAAAAATTCTCCGAAACCGAGGCGGGCGGCGTAGGCCTTGTAGAATTCGTACGTGACGTCCTCCATCTTGAAGTACATCCCCACGCGCGGGGACGTGGGGGCGACGTCGGCTTCATCTTCGGCGGCGGAGGTCGATACCACTTGTTCGAGGTTTGTGGCGGCAAGTTCGGCCGCGCCGGAGGAGGAGGGGGATGAGGAGCCGGAGGATGTAGGTGAGGACGGCGAGGAGTCGCCAGAGAGGTGGGAGAGGTCCGGAGCGGTGGACATTAGAGTCTGCGTCAGCCGAGCAGGAAGAAGGGGGGGGGGGGGGGGAGTTGGATGCAATTGTGGTGGATGTGGCCGTTGTGTGTGGCTGGACTTCCGCCGACAGTGAAGGTGTTCTGCGAGTCGTTGTTTTAAAAAACCGGTAGAATTTTTTTTAAAAAAAATGGGTAAGCTAAGAGGAATCAGTTTATTTTATAGAAACATACAAAATGTAAAATTTTTCATGCTTCAAACAGAGATTAAACTAGTCTGACTCAGTTACTAAAATCAATCAGTTTTTGACAAAAACCGACACACGGTAATGTTGTAAAATGATTTTTGATCTGTTCTCCGGTTCATCAACCGATTTTATGCACCGTTCAAAATCAGACTTACACTAGTTTTGTTAACCTAGACTGCGATGTGGTTGTAACGGCGACTCTAATCCCGACATGTCTAGCCCTAGAATGTGGAAAATTATCTATCAAATTGAATTGATTCTTGTGAATTTCCTACAATATTTAAATTAGAACTCTAAATTCAAATTGCTCACTACCTATATATATAGTACGTGTAAAAAGCTTTGAGATGATCAGTATTGATAATGAGGTAAAAATTAATGAAGTTATTATTCAGTAATTAATTGACATTCTATCTCCATCAGTTCATACTGACGAGGACTAAGGAAGTCAGGGTAGCAAACAGGCCTATCTATCATGCCTCCTTTATGATTCCTAGAAAAGATTGCTATCAAATTTTAATAGCGACTTTAAGAAATCCAAAAAATGTAATGGCACCGTGACAAAGAAAACCGGAGTTTGTACATTCCACATGCAACTAAGAAACTCCAAATGATGGCATAATTCACAACGCAGGCGCACAATTATAATTTGTGGTTATATGAACGCAGAGGCATGCCTGAAGTTAGTTAATTAATTCCAGCATTTTGAGTGATAAAATGATAATTCCAGTTTTGACAAAAAGTAATTTGAATAAAATGCATGCATCCCATACATGAAATGAGTTCTGAAAATATAGTAACGATTGTGTGTTTAATTGTGCACATCCAAACATCCTAGTGTTGCTAAAGCGAGGGAGGTAACAGGGAAGAGGAAATTTCTGCACTACAGCCTTTGCTCGGTTATTAGGTCGTTTTCAGCTTGTGGTGTGTCTCTGACAGTGTTGTACTCCCTCCGGTTCACAAAGCAAGTCGTTTAAAATAATATTTTAATCAAACATTGAAAATATAAAAAAACTATTTTTATAAAAAATATAAGTTAAAGTTATGCTTTGAAAACCATATGGTTGTTCAAAACTACTTTCTTTGTGAACCAACCGGAGGGAGTATGTCTTTTTGGGAGAGGTGTGTTTCCTTTCCCCTTATACTTTTTTTTTAATGAAATGATTCGTAACTCTCCTATGTATTCGAGGGGAAACAAATGATACTCCACATCATAACATACACTTGAATTGGTCTATGGAAATGGATATGGATTATGTAGTGTAAACTTCATTGAAATTTGTTGAATTTTGAATCTTGAACCATCATTTTGGAAAAATAGTCGGAGGCAAAAGTATCCTTCTCTTTTCGTAGATGGAAATTGTTCCATTAAACATGTGATCTGGCTGGCCACTATCAAATAAGTACAATTTGCTGCCTTGTCCTGCCATATCACTAGACCAGCATTACAGCTCAAATCCAAAGCTGCATGAACTAGAGTTAAGAAAACTGAGAGAGAACAAATAAGAAATTCGAACAGCGTAGCGTAGATCTTACTGGCCATATATCTCCACATCCAACGCATGCACAGCAAGTTTTAGCCCTTTCATGATCAGCACTGCTTCTGCCTGCTGAGTGCTGAGCATCTAGCATGAAGTTGATTTGGCTGGCACCCATGCCAATGAATCGACCTAATTCCCAGTGTGGTATCATGAAATCACAACCTCCTCTTTGACCGTCTGTTGGGAAGCACCATCAGAATCATGAAAAAAAAGAATTGGGGGGAGGTTTCCATTTGCACTCTGACATTCGTGGGAGCGTCGATGTTTACTGCATGTTGACTGAGATTGGAGCTGCCTACAAATGGCAATGCACATATATAATTAACAATATCATCTTGACTTCATTCAGAAGTACCTTTTGTGCGGTCTTGAGTTTTGAACCAATAAATATAATAGATTGCTAGTTTACTGATATAATTGGGTGTATAATGTTGGAAAGTGATATAATTGGGTGTATAATGTTGGAAACTGATATAATTGGGTGTATAATGTTGGAATATGACTGTTTGACCATATAGAAGCAGAAAAAGTACCAATCAAATTGCATCCAGACCTCCATGTAGGATTTCTATGCCAAATTATTAATATAATGCCAACACTCTTCCAACTTGTAAAACTTGCAATGCATGCCAAGTATTATTCCGAAATATGAGGACAGTGTTCCCAAAAATGCACCGGATCACAGTACATTGTCTCATGCACTGTACTCAAACTTCAAGCTCTGGCACAACTTCCTCCTTTCCACAAGCTTCAAGCAAAAATGTGCTTTCCTTCTTCCATGACTCTCCTTGCTCTCTCCTGAATTCAAATTCTATCCAGAGTTGCTTATTGGAGTAGCAAGTAGAAATATACAAGAGCTAAAATGACGCATGGTGATATGTGATGCCCCAGTCTAGGTGAGGCAGCTTGCAGCCCATGTGGATTGATTAAACAAACCAAGAAGGGCACTTGATTTGTTCGTAGCGTGTTTCTGTGCTCAACAAGTCATCCAGAAGGGCATCTTTGGTCAATTTGCAAATGTGAGGGATAAAAAGTAATCCTCAAGGACTGATGCAGCCAGTTTGCCAAACTTGAATGAGTGAATTGGTACCTGGCCCTATCTACTTAATGCCCGCCCATGACCTGAAAGCTTGGACATCTTCAATCCTTTTGTTCTGATTTTCTGTTTTATCATGCAATGAACACAAATTCCTATACAGATTCCTGTGCAGCTTTAGAAAGGCTTGTCTGTACTTCCACTTGTCACAATACATGTTATGGTTTGACATGTAAATTATGACCTCCATCACCCTTGTAAAATATCCACCTTTGAGGAAATTCAAAACAAAGCTATCAAGCAAATCCCCGTCTACATCTAGATCTCCATATTCAAGTCTACGCTTTACTTCTCCCCATAGTATAGTGATCTCCCTGTGCATGCCCATCAAAGAATAACCGCACAGAATGTGGCAAAAAGTATGACAAGTGGGCCTAATATTTTTCTCTCTCATGCGCTTATATGTGCACAAAGCATCTTGCATCATTTTCGCCTTGCAGAAGAAACGAATTGAATTATTGAACTCTAACGTCAAGTGGTCTCTGGGGTTGTAATGTCTGCTTTCCTCAACCAAAGTGCCAACCAAAGATGATTTAATGAAGGGCATGCCATTCTTCACTCTTTTGGCAATACTATTTATGGTAAATGATGAATTAATATGAATATTGTCCATGGAAGATGCCATCTTTTGAATCTGTTGAAGAAGGCCATTGAATTCTTCTGATTTATTCTCCTTTTCATATGCTCTTAGAAGATGAATGTAACTACTAATCCCAATAGTTATCCCGGCTGCCTCCAGATGATCCAGGGTATCATGAGCAGCATGCAGCCATCCCACCTGAATGCATGCATTAGTCACATCAAGAGGACAAACTCCATGCAGATCTTCTTTATGTAATGCAACAAAAACACTAGACAGTACATGCATATTCCTTGCTCTCACACAGCCGACAATAAGTTTGGCAAGTGCCCTTTCACTATAATGAAGATTTCCGTCAGTAAGAACAACCAGGCCGAATTGGCTTTCTGTATCCAAAACAAAACCTTTGTCCACTTTTCTAGGGTCAAACATTATTCTATATCCTGTTTTTAGATTGCCAGAGCCGATTTGTATTATACCTTGTTTCTGCAGATCCTCATTGACAAAGACACCAGACTTTTGCTGTCGATGCAGATCGATTAATAATTTTGCAGCAGCATCCATGTCATTATATTTGAAATGCAGACTCAACAGACAGTCATAAAAATACTTATAGTACTGAAGAAATGGCAAAGATGCGAAAGAATCTATGCTTCTTTTCATGTGCAACATTTCATCTCGTTGGCCAACCATCTCAAAAATGCGGCTAGCAATAACCACTGTATTTAAATCTGCCAAAACACCAACAGATGACATCAACTCAATTATTTTCTGGGCCTTGATCATGCATTTAAAATTGACACATGATTCCAAAACAATGTTGAACAAGGTGACATTATTCTTAAATGGATCCAACCTTTTCAGCTGTCGTCTATCTGTAATATGGTTCAAGAAACACTCACAAGTCTCAGCCAGAACATCAGCAGCCAGATAGGATCCTACTTGTGACTTCACCATATGCATAAATGACATGCTCAGCATATTAACATCAGGAAGCATCGCACTCTCCAACATGATCCTTAAGACCGTAGAGGCTGGAACAGGCATCTGATCTCTTGCAAGGGCCAGAGCTACCCTCATCAGGGTCCTACTGGTTAGAAGATTGCTGTTAATTCGATAAACTGAGAGAACCAAGTCAAATACCCTGAGAAGCCATCTCCGATTAGACGTGTAAGACAGTGACACGATCACACTGTGCAGCACACGAGGCTCAGGAAGGCCATGCAGCCTTTTGTAATCACCGAATGCCTGCATCGCCTCATCGATATTGCCATTCTTCATATCATCATCCATCTTCTTCAACAGGGTTTCACGGGACGGTGCCTCCCATGATAGACTGTTGCTTGCACTGGTGCTTGCGGAAATATACTGTAAAGATAAAACACATTGCCTCCGCCATGGCCCGCAGCTACTGGTCTGAAAGAAAAATACAATTATGCATCTTATTTACCACGAAGGCAAAGAGGATTAGGAACAACAGTACTCCAAAATCTTTTCAAACAGTGTGTTCTTACAGGCAAGACTACTTCGCGCGAGATGAATGCGAGGCTGCGGCAGCGGCGGCACGCCTGAAACAGGCTCTTCATTGCCAACGGGTGTTCAGTTGAATGCGCAGAAGATTCTTGGCACAAAGTAGAAGAACAACAAAAGTATTGGATGGCTAGGGATAGAAACGCATGGATCCACACAGCAATCAAATCGGCGACTAACTGAGACGAGAAAAAAGGTTGGAGAAGCAAGGGGATCTATTTGGCGTAACAGCTTGCAGAGTGTGTCTCGCCGCCGCGGCCGTCGCGAGCTCTTCCGCGTCAATTCCCGCCGGGCCGAGCTCCCCTGCATCGATCCCCGCCGGCGTCGATTCCCACGGCGGCGGCGCGAGACCGCTAGAGGCGCAAGAAGTGGCTAGGCGGCGGCGCGAGGCCGCCTGAGGTGGCGGGGCGCGGCGGCGTGATTGGCTTTTGACACGGCGCCCCCAGGCGGCGGTGCGAGGCGGCCCGAGACGGCCGCGGACGAGGTTCGGGGTCGGGGCCGGCCTGAATTTGGGGGTCCGGTGCAGCGGAAGAAAATAAAATAGAAGCATTCCCAACAGTCATAAGAAGGTTAATTGGTACCATGCTATTATATTTTTATGATTAAAAATATAATATTCAAACTTTAAAATAGGATTAGTATAATTATAATTTTGATTAAGTTAAAACATACCAATATACTTTTTTCATTATTAAATTATTGACATTATTGATTTCTAACGTTAATTTTAATTATTTATTTTATTAAAAAAATTTACTTTAATGTGTAAAATTTACTTTAATGGTAAAATTATTATCCAAAAAAAATTGCTGTTACACCATGGGCATAGCACGACACGCCGACGCCAAGTTGCACAAGCAGCTCGCTGTTGTTATGCGGGCACCGTTTAGGAAGGCTAAATTTGCGGGACTAAATTTGAATTGTAGGATGTTACTGTATCACAATCACTATCATTACCACTGTCAGTTAAAAGCAGAGTTTTTTTTTTCTATATACACACGATAAAATGTCTTTAACACAGATAAATTAGACTACGTGTAGACGAAAAATACACTTAAAATTATCTCTTCTTACAAATTTAACGGATGAAATCTCTTCACAAACACTTCTTGCAAATTTAACAGATGACAAATCTCTTAAATTTTGAACACACACAAACTATTATTAGTTAATAAAATATAACTATTCGAAACAAATATACGAAATCGAAACAAATTTGTTTCGGCTGTGACAAATGTGCATCGGTGTTTGATCGATCACCATAATCGAGTTAGCCATCTGATACATATATTCAGGTTGGGCTGGCAAGGTCGCCGTCGTCAACGGGGGCGCGAGTGGCATCGGCAAAGCAACAGCCGCGGAGTTCGTCGCGAACGGCACGAGGGTGATCATGGCCGACGTGCAGGACAGCCTGGCCATGCGGCAGCCGCGGAGCTCGGCCACGACGCCGCGTGCTACACCTGCTGCGACGTGACGGACGAGGCGCAGGTCGCCGCAGCCGTCGACCTCGCCGTGGCGCGCTTCGGCCGGCTTGACGTCGTTTTCAACAACGCTGGAGTCAGCGGCGACCTGACGCCGGTCCCGGTGAGCGCACTTGACCTGGACGACTTCGACCGTGTCATGGCGGTCAACGCCCGGGCAGCACGCCACGAGCGTCATGGTGCCCCGCCGGAGCTAGAGCATCATCTGCACGCCCAGTGCCGTCGGCGTGCTGGGCGACGTGGCATACGTCTCGTACATCGTTTCAATGACGGCAATCGTCAGCCTCATCCGCGTCGTGGCTGCGGAGCTGGCGCGCTCCGTCATGCACATCAACGCCATCTCGTCGAACTACATTCCGACGCCGCTGGTCTTGGGCGCCATTGCCAGCTGGTTCCATGCGACCAGCGCCTGAGGAGCCCAAACGCGTCGTCGAGAGGGACATGAACGAGACCATGGAAGGGCAGGTGCTGGAGGCAGAGGACATGGTGAAAGCGGCGGTGTATTTGACGTCCGATGAGGCCGAGTATGTGAATGGGTATTGTCGGTGTTCTTAAAATTTAATGTAATTAGAAGGAGTATTCATGCGCTCTTTGTAATGGTTTAGTATACGAAAGAGACTCAAAAGTTAATTTGGTTCGAACCGTCAAGAGACGTAATACCCTACATCTAGGTACGAGAAAGAGATCAAATCGTATGAACTAAAAAATACGAGTACAATGCGAAAGAGCTTTGTCTCGATCTAAGAACCTTATCTCGCGTGGGTGGATGTGATTACAATGGGGTGGTTTGAATATGACTTGGCTAACTTCACTTACTTTCCCCCCTGTTCTTCGTTTAATGCCCCACGGTACCTCTTTTATATAGGTCAAATCGAGGGCACCAACTTGGCGTCTACGGAACCTACTGGTCCTCCGTCAGGTGGGGCTTTGGTCGTCGCCTGAGTTGGTCGCCTGGCGCCCGTTAGCGCCTGTGCAGTAGGCCGGTGGCCTTCGTACGCCCTTTGTTCAGTCGCGGGAGACAAAATGCACTTTTCCATCGTGCTTTGCCAATCGTCTGGCTGCTTCACCAACTTCTGGAACGCCTTACCTACCGGTAAGGTTGATTTACCTCTGATGTATGTTGTCAGAAATCTCTGCGGTTGTCAATGGTTAGTTGTTAAGGCGTTGCCCGACCTTCGGGGGTCGGGTTAGAGCGTTGGCTTCTAGCCGTTGGTGGGCTGAATCTTGTTGTCGTGTAGCTTCAACCTTCCGTCAATCGGGCTTGAACGCTCGCGCGGTTCCGACCTCTGAGGTCAGGACGTTCTTAGCGGGATGTGACCCTTCGTGGCCGTAGACGGATTATGGGCTGTAGTTTGTAGATGGGCCTTAGTGTAGAGGTTGAGTCTATAAGTACGCAGGGTATACTATCCCGACAGTAGCCCTCGAGCCCTGCGTCGTTTGCAATCTTCATTGAGGCGGCGCTGGGCTGATCTTTGCTCCCTGAGCGACCCGAAGGGTCGATCGTGGGCTTAGTCTTCGTCTTCGACCTGGTTCGTTGATGGTCGATCCTACGGGCGTAGCCCTCGAGCCCTCGAGTGATCCGAAGGGTCGATCGTGGGCTTAGTCTTCGATAGTTTTCGACCCCTGAGGTTGGTTTGAGGCTGATTTTCATTATCAGCTGAGTGTCGAGACAGATGCCTAGATCGGGCCGGTCGGATCGGTCGCGTCTCGTGATCAGCATCGTACCTAGGTTAGACTGGGCGGTCTAGTCGTTTTCCATGATCAGCGCCGAGCAAGTATCGGGCCGGTCGGATTATCGCCCGACCTCTCGTTCGTCCCGATCCATGAGATGACTCACAGCGTTAGTAACAGGCGTCGGTAACTGCTCCGACGATTGCACGACTCCGTTGCCTCCATGTGGACGGTGGATATGGCGTCTGTGAATTGTAACCGTCGGTTGATCCGGTCGGTTGGATGACGCCGATCGGACGACGGTGGGAGCGCGACGCTTCAAGTGTTCGCGTCCCATCAACTGATGCCTGTCAGCCATTGACTGGCATGTCAAACAGGCTTGCGTCACCTCCATCATGACGGAGGTGGCGAGGCGACGTCCAGCCCCACCCGTCAGTGAGTGAGGTGCCGGTGCGACGGGTGCACGTCGTGATGCGCACCCACGAGGGCGCATTTACTGCGCCGTCGCGTCGTGGTTAGTGAGGGTGAGTAACGTTCACCCCCTTGGTAGTCTTTAAAAAGGGGGCGCGGTGATTTCGAAATTCACCAGCCTCTCATTGTCTTCGTCTTCAAGTTTTCTTACGCCAACTCTCCTTAGTGTCCAGAGTTCGTCGTCTTTGTCTTCATCGTCGTCGTTGCACCCACTCCGGCGGCCACTGCGACCGCCCCCGTCTTCATTGTCTTCGTCTTCGTCGCCGTTGTATTCGTCGTCGCTGGGATGGAAGGTGCGTGGAAGCCCTCCGCCGTCTCGGAGGAAGTGCTCGAGTCCTACCATGGCGCCGGACTGTTGTTGTTGAAGGAAAACGGCGAGTGGGAGGCGGCGGAGCACTAGGAGGTGCCGGTGCCGCCGCAGGAAAAGATCGTAAGCTTCCTCTCCTTCCACGAGCGCGGGCTGGCGCTCCCGGGCAGCTTCTTCTTCCGCACGCTGATGCTCCACTATGGCGTGTGGCTCCACCACCTCAACCCCAACGACATACTCCAGATCGCCATCTTCGTCACGCTCTGCGAAGCGTATTTGGGGTTGGCTCCGAGCATGCGGCTATGGCAGTACTTCTTCCAGGCCAGCCAGTTCCTGGAGGCATCCGACGCGGCTAGGCAGGTCGGCGGCGCCGCGACCATGCTCCGAAGCGCGAGGCGAAGGAGTACATCAAGGTGTCGCTGAAGAAGTCCTTGAAAGGATGGCACGACGGGTGGTTCTACATCAAGAACGCCACCCCCGGCCTTTCGGCCTTTCACAACGCACCGGCCGAGGCGACCGACATGTGGAAAGCGAAGGTGACGGCCGAGGAGAAGGACGAGTTGAGGCCGTTGCTGCAGAAGATCCGACGGCTGAGGGATGAAGGACTGAACGGTGCCGCTGTCATTGCTACCTTTGTGCGGTGTTGGGTTCAGCCGCTGCGCATTCTAGCCTTTCCCATGAACAGCTATGAGGGGGAGGATGACACCACCTGGGAGATGGTCGAGGTCAAGCTGAGCGACCGGAAGGTCGCTTAGCAGGTCGGCAGGCTGCTGGACGGGGACGTCACCAACGAGATGTCCAAGGGACCGCAGCCCCTTGACAAGGATCACCCGACCCTAGTGAGTTGGCTTCCTTTTGGTTGTGTTATTCGAGTTCGTAGAGTAGATCGGGTCGGGTCGTGGATATCAGTCGAACTTAGTCGATGTCATCGCTGCAGGTCCTGTCGGGGGCCGCGCTCGGGTCGAGGGACGTTGTCGGGACAAACGCTGCAGACATGTCCCTGACCAAGAAGAAAAAGGCCGTCAAGAGACGACGTCACGCTGGCTTGAGGTCATTCCCGGCCGGCAGTCCGACTATTCCTGCGTCGATTGCGCGACCGGCTCAGAGGTCGGCTGAGGCTCCACCGGCTGAGGCCCCTTCAAGCACAAGTGTGAGGTCGGGGGTTCCGACCCCAACCACCGGGACTGCTGGGCCGTAGGCGGTGGCTCCTGCTAATGTCGGGAGCTCGGCGTCATCCGAGGACGTGATCCCGCCTTCGCCGAAGAGGACGAGAACCGAGGGGTCGGCGAGCGCGAAGGTCGACTCCGGGACAGCGGCAGCAGCTGCCCTGATCCAGGTGGCAGGAACTAGGGCGGCTCAGCCACCGGGCGTGGGCCAACCGGCCCTCCCTCGGATCCGAAGGATCTCGACGCACCAGTCAAGGGTGTAAGTTCCTGCATCTTTAGTTTAGATGTAAATTTCATTTGGGTTAATTTCTTTCTGACCTTTTAGCGGTGTGCAGGCCTCCGTCGTCGTTCGCCGCAATGCGTCCGGCTGAGGCTATTTCGATGTCGGCGTCTGAGGGCTCTGGCAGTGAAGCCGACGTTGGCACTGGTGCGGTGACGCTGCCCCAGTCGTCGGAGGTTCAGAACCCGCCGACCCTGGTGGTCGGCGGCGCACTGCTGCAGCCGCCTCCCCCGACGGCCCAGGAAGAGGTGGTCACCAAAGCCCGAGAAGAGGAAGCCGCCAAAGTCCTGGAGGAGGAGGCTCCTGGGCTACAAGAAGGAGCTGTCGTCACAGAGAACAGGGAAGACTCCTCTCATGCTCCTGACGTCGGAGGGGAGGTTGAAATGACGGAGGCCGAGGGTCTGAGGGGGTCTCCCACGCCCTCGGCCCACGAAGAACCAGCTGGCCACGTCTCGCCCGCCGCCCACAAGAGCGAGCGGGAGCTGAGCGAGACATCTGCCTGGAAGCAGCCGGAAGTCCACCTGGCAGACCCGTCCGAGGATTCGCAAGGGACTATGGCGAAGGAGGTCGGCGAGCCGTCGACGAGCGCGGCCCCGGCCGGTTCAAGTGGAGTCGCCGTAGAGGCGCAGGAGGGAGGAGGGACTGAGCCAGTCACGGCGCCGATGATGCCATCAGCTGTCACGGGGGCGCCCGACCCCTCATCCTCTGAATTGCTGAGGACTGGGAGGAGGAGCGATCTCACGCTTGAGGCCGTGGTTGAGGCGTATAACTTCTACGGCGACCGGATGGCCGGGGTCCGTTGCTTCCACCTTGCGAGGACCTCCGGCCTCCGTCGGCTACTTGCATAACGGACGAGTGCCAAGCCCTCTTCGATGATCCATACCTGATGGAGTGTCGGGTAAGTTTAAACATTTTAAGTTTCTTAGTCAAACCTGTTCATCGCGATGTTGAATATTGTCGTTGTTTGCAGGCGAATCTTGCTGCGGCCGTGGGTCAACCTCCTCAAGGCTATGCGCTGCAAGCCGAGGTTGACACCCTTCAGGCGGAGCTGGAGAGGACTCGGGCCGGTTGGGATGCCTCTAGAGACTCTGCGATCCAGCTGCACCACCAGCTCAATGCCGCCCAGGAGGCAAGCCGCATCTCGCTCGAAGAGGCCAAATGGGTGCATATGGACGCTGTGTCGGCGCGATCGAAAAACCGGAGGCTCTCCTCCGACCTCACCTCGGCACGGGAGACGATAGCAAGTAAGTTAGTTAAACAGTTTTTACGCTTTACCATATTAAAGGCCGTGGTCAGGTTTCGACTGAAGATTGTGTCTTTTTGCAGAGCTCCGGAGGCAGACCGACCAATATGACGCAGAGGTGCGGCGCCTCAAAGATCTCCTGGCCCACGCCAACGGGGCCCGCCAGAGTGCCGAGTCCTCCACCAAGATCGCCTTGGAAGAGCGCCAGCAAGCTTTCGAGCAGCGAGATCGGCTTGACTCGTAGCGGGCCGTCGCGGAGGTCGAGCGATTGTCGGAGGAGCTGCGGAAGATGCAGCAAGTCGCCTTCGACGTCCAGGAAGCCCGCTTGGTTGCCGAGGCCGAGGTCGAGCGGCTTCGGGCGGAGCTGAACGAGGCCAAGGGCCTTGTCGAAGCTGTGGCAAAGGAGCGGGATGGTAAGTGCCGTACCTTTTGTTTATTGATTGGCCTTGTGGGTCGGCCGTTTGACATTGTATTTGCTGCAGCTCTGGTCGGTGAGCTCCGACCCTTGAGATCCGCGGGCCGATGTCTGCTCCATCGGATCTTCGCCCGCATGCACGAGAGCTCCCTCTCGACGGAGTTCGTGACGCACATGCTGCAGTAGCTCCCGAGCATCTTCGTCGCCGAGGTGATGAGGGCGCTGGAGAACGAGTCCTCGCTGACCCTCGCGTTGACTCGCTTCCACTACCCGGACGCGGACTTCGGCCGGATCATCAAGGGGTTCGCTTCCGGGTTGTCGGAGGAGGAGATGACGGCGCTTGAGGCCGAGATGCAACCGTCGGCACGGGTGGTCGTCGTCGACTTCAACGGGCTGGAACTTCTTCGGGAGCAGTTCGGCCACCTTCCCCATGTGCAGCAGCGACGCCCTTAGCTATTTGTAGAAAATAGTAGCATTTTTGTATCCGATTGTATAATAAACACCTTTGGATGACGTGTGAATACACAAGTTTCTGACCCTCTTCTATGTTTCAGTTTTTCGCACTTAACGTTTCTCGAGTTCCGTTTGGCGTTGATCAAGCGACTGGGTCGGATATAGCTCGAAGGGTCGAGTGTCGGGCTCGATACAGCTGTAGAGAGTCACCAACGCCGGGTCGGATCGTTAGCCGCGAGGAAAACTTGAACGAAAGCGCTTTCGTAACTTGGCACGTCTGAGGGTCATCCGCGAAACTTGGCACGGATCGGGGGGTTCGGGCCCCGAGGAAACGAAGGGAGCTACGGAGCCTTTCGCGAGACTAAGGCACGGAACGTTAGAGTGTAGGAACGAGGCGCGGAGCCTTGTTGAGGTAAGGCACGGAGCTTTAGTACGTAGAAACGAGGTGCGAAGCCTTGTTGAGACTAAGGCACGGAGCCTTAGGACGTAAAACGAGGCTTGAGACCTGAAGGGTCAAGTGCGAAGGGGTCGATCGTTCCGACCCTCAAGTGAGGACTCTGTGATTAGCCCTCGGGTAGTGAAGGGTAGACGAGTCGGCTGCGCTTCACTGCCAAAAAATAGTTAGTGAGATAAGAGAATGCATAGAGAGTTGATTTTATTATGCGTAGAAACGACGCAAGTTCTCGATGTTCCAGACATGGGCTAGTTCTTTGCCGTCCTCGGTTGCTAGCTTGTACGCGTCGGGCCTTAAGACTCGCTTGATTACATAAGGACCCTCTCATGGAGGTGATAGCTTGTGGTGGTCGACCTTGTCTTGCACTCTCTTGAGCATAAGATCGCCGACGTTGAAGGCCCGACCCTTGACGCGCTGAGTGTGTAGTCGTCGCAGACTCTGCTGATACTTGGCCGATTGTAGAATGGCGACATCTCGCGCTTCGTCCAGCTGGTCCAGGGCGTCCTACCGCGTCGCTTCCGACCTTTCTTCGTCGTAGGCTCAGACCCTCGGGGAGTCGTAGTCGAGGTCGGTCGGCAGCACAGCCTTCGCTCCGAAGGTCATGAAGAAAGGGTGAACCTCGTAGTGCTGTTGGGGGTCGTTCGTAAGCCCTACTACACGGACGGGAGTTCTTTGTCTCACCGCCCGGTCGCTTGCCTGACAGAGTTGTAGATCCGAGACTTTAATCCTTGCAGCAACATCCCATTGGCATGCTCGACCTGACCGTTGGTCCTCGGATAGGTGACGGAGGCGAAGTCGAGCCGGATGTGGTACTCCTCGCAAAATTCTCGGAAGACATGACCGGTAAATTGCGTGTCGTTGTCGGTGATGATGGAGTGTGGCACTCCAAAGCGACAGATGATGTCGCGGATGAACTCGACAGCTCAGGCGGAGCTGATGCAGGGGGTCGGCTTCGCCTCAATCCACTTGTGAACTTGTCGACGGCGACGAAAAGGTGGGTGAAGCCCCCGAGTGCTGGTCCGAAAGGTCCGAGGACGTTGAGCCCCCAGACCGAGAAAGGACACGTGATCGAAATTGTCTGGAGCTTCTAGGCCGGAGATGAGTCTGTCAGGTGTAGAACTGACTGCCACTGCTAGAACGAACGAGTTTCTCGGCATCGAAGACCGCTGTGGGCCAGTAAAACCCTTGGCGGAAAACTTTCTGGATCAAGGTCCTCGAAGCGGCGTGGTGATCGCAAATGTCTGAGTGGATGTCGTCGAGGAGATGGAGACCCTACGCCTGAGGGATGCAGCGCTGGATAACGCTACTGGGACTCCGCTTGTAGAGTTCATCACCGATGATGACGTAGGCCTTGGCTCGCCGCAAGACCTGTCGGGCCTCGCTGGCGTCGGCTGAGAGCGTGCCGTCTTGTAGGAAGGCGTAGATGTCCTGGGACCAGTTGGGTATAATGGCCATAATTTCTGCCCAGGAGTCGGGGTCTGCTTGTCGACAACCACCTTGACCTGAGGGTCGGCGGCATCATCTTTGAGCTTGATCGTTGGCTTGGAGAGGACTTCGAGGAAGGTGTCGTCGGGGACCAGATCTCGCCCCGAGGCCATCCAAGCGAGGGTGTCAACCGCTTCGTTGTCACGGTGTAGAATGTGATGAAGCTTGATCCCGTCGAACTTGTTTTTGAGCTTGCGAACTTCCTGGCAATACACCTCCATCTTGGGGTCTCGGCAGCTTGACATCTTCATGACTTGGTTGACGACGAGCTCGGAGTCGCCCTTGACGTGGAGCTGTCGGATGCCGAGGGTTATGGCCATCCGGAGGCTATGTAGCAATGCTTCATACTCTGCAGCGTTGTTGGAGGCAGGGAAGTGGATCTGTAGTACGTACCGGAATTTGTCTGTCTTGGGAGAGATGAGAACGATGCCAGCCCCCGAGCCCTTCAGTCGGCAAGAGCCGTCGAAGAACATAGTCTAGTGCTCGAGATCGGTGGGATTTGATGGTTCTTGTGCCTCGGTCCAGTCGGCGATGAAATCGGTAAAGGTCTGAGACTTGATGGCTTGCCGAGGCACGTAGGTGATGTCGTGGCCCATGAGCTCTATAGCCCACGTGGCGATGCGCCCAACTACGTCTTTGCCGTTGATGATCTCCCCGAGAGGGAAGCTCGTCACCACTCGGATAGAGTGGCTGTCGAAGTAGTGACGAAACTTGCGACTGGTGATGAGGATCGCTTAGAGTAGCTTCTTCACTTAGGTATACTAGGTCTTGGCGTCGGCGAGCACCTCGCTGATGAAGTAGACAGGCCGCTGGACCTTCAAATCCCGACCCTTCTCCGGTCGCTCGACGAGAAGGACAATGCTGACGACCTTAGTGGTTACAGAAATATAGAGGAGCAGTGGCTCACCAGGGGTCGGCGAGGTTAAGACTGGTGGAGAAGACATCATAGTTTTCAGTTGCTCAAATGATTTCTGGGCCTCGGCGGTCCTGGTGAAGCAGTCAGACTTTCGAAGGAGTCAGTAAAAATGCATGGCCTTCTCACCCAATCGGGAGATGAAACGGCTGAGGGCCGTCAGGCACCCAGTGAGCTTCTGAACACCTTTGACGTTGTTGATGGGCCCGAGATTGCGGATGGTGGCGATCTTCTCGGGATTGACTTTGAAACCGCGCTCGGAGATGACGAATCCGAGGAGTTTGCTAGTGGGGACGCCAAAGACGCACTTCTCGGGGTTGAGTTTGATGCGGAACTTCTGGAGGTTGGCGAAGGTTTCCTCCAGGTCTTCAATGAGACCGGCCGCTTGCCGAGTCTTGATGACGATGTCGTCGACGTAGACCTCCAAGTTTCGACTCAGCTGGTCGTGGAAGCACTTCTGCATGCAGCGCTAATACGTGGCGTCGGCATTCTTGAGGCCGAAGAGCATGGTGACGTAGCAGAACGAGCCGAAGGGCGTAATGAACGACGTAGCCGACTGGTCGGAGCCGCGCATGGATATCTGATGGTACCCGAAGTACGCATCAAGGAAGCTAAGAGTTTCGCAATCAGCGGTGGAATCGACACCTGATCTTTGCGCGGCAGAGGAAACACATCTTTTGGACATGCTTAGTTGAGACTCGTGGAGTCAACGCACATTCTCCATTTCCCATTCTTCTTCTTAACCATTACAGGGTTCGCCAGCCACTCAGGGTGGTAGACGTCTTTGATGAACTTAGCATCAAGCAGCTTGGCGATCTCCTCCCCAATGGCGCGGCGCTTGTCGTAGTCGAAGCGTCGGAGTCGTTGCTTCACCGGTCGGGAGCCAGGAATGATGTTCAGAGACTGCTCGGCGACCTCTCTCGGGATACCTGGCATATCTGACGGTGCCCAGGTGAAGACATCCCGATTCCGGACAAAGAAGTTGACGAGCGCGCTTTGCTATTCGTTAGAAAGCGTTGTCTCGATCCTGGCCTTCTTGGTCAGGTCGGTGCTGTCAAGGAGGGTCTCCTTAGAGTCGTCGGCTGGCTCGAAGGACGTAGAGGTTGAAGGCTTGAAGTCGAGAGTTGCAGTCAGCACCTGGGACTTGCGGATCTCTTCCAGTTGGGCTGACCCTGCGAGGGCGATAGCCAATCGTAGCTTTCCTACTCGCAGGCGAGAGCATGCTTGAAGCGAGACATCACAGTGATGACGCCTTTGGGCTCCGGCATCTTAAGCTTGAGGTAGACATAGTTGGGAACAGCCATGAACTTGTCATAGGCGGGTCGGCCGAGGATGGCGTGGTAGACGCCGAATAAGTCGACCACTTTGAAGGTGAGCTTCTCCGTCCTGAAGTTGTCACGGTCGTCGAAGGTGACTAGCAAGGTGATCCGACCCAGGGGCACCGCGCTAACCCCGGAAATGACGCCATGAAATGGAACGTTGCTCGGATGGAAGTCAGACTCCGAGAGCTTCATGGCCTTGAAGGTGTTGATGTAGAGCATGTTGAGAGCGCTACTCCGTCTATGAGGACCTTGGTCAGACGCGTGGTGCTGATTATCGGATCGAGCACCAGGGGCAGGCGTCCTGTCTGAGGCACGTAGTCGGGGTGGTCGGACCTGTCGAAGGTGATCGAGGCCTCCGGCCACTTGAGGTAGGTGGGCACAGCGGAGTCGGTGAGATTGACCTCCCGCCACGTCTGCTTCTGATGGCGCCGTGACTCGTAAGCCACCGACCCGCCGAGGATCATCAGGCAGTACTCTGGCTCAAGAAAGGCGTTGTCGGCGTTACTCTCGGCCTTCTTCACTGGATGGTCGAGATTTTGTGGCTGACAGGAGTCGGGTTGAAAGTGACCCCTATAGAAGGCAAGAATGAGATGGCAATCCCGCAATGTGTGCTTGACGGGGGTCGCGTGGTTGCTGCAGATCTTGTCAATCATCTTTTCGAAGTGGTTGTTGTGGTCGACCGGCTTTTTTTCTTGGGGTCGGGGCGGCCACTCGGTGACGTCCACGAACTCCTCATTGTGCCGGCGGTTCTTCTGCTTCTTGCTGCTCGAGCCGCCCCCATCCCGAGAGTCCTTGCGATCGGAGTGTCGGTCGGAGCGGTTGTCGTTTTTGCGGTCGGTCTTAGACTTGTCCTTGGCCCAATCCCTGTCGAAGTTGGCTTGGACAGCCTCCTCTCCGGTGGCGAAGGTGGTGGCGATGTCAAGAAGGGCGCGCGCCGTCCGAGGGTTTTTACACCCTAGCTTGTGGTCGATGTCGCTCACACCGGGTAGCTCGTTTCGCTTGCGTGAAAAGCGCTGGATGTAGTCACAGAGCAATTCGTCAGGGTTCTGCATGCAATTCTTCAGATCCCAAGAGTTACCCGAGCGGCTGTAGGTCCCCTGAAAATTTCCGACGAAGGCGTGACGAAGGTCGGACCAGTCGTGGATGCTGTCCCTCGAAAGGTGCTCGAGCCACCCTCTGGCCGAATCGGACAGGAAGAGTGGAAAGTACTGACTGGCGAATAGGTCGTCAGCGCCACCGGCTCTGCATGAAAGACGATAATCCTCGAGCCAGTGGGCAGGGTTGGTCTCACCAGTGTATCGAACGATGTAGGTCGGAGCGCAGAATCTCTGAGGAAAAGGTGCTCTTCGGATGTGAGACCCAAACGCTCGAGGCTCGACCTCATCAGGACTGAGGCTCCGGACGTAGTCGTAGCTGCGTCGACGGCGGCAATGGTCGAGAGACCGCTCCCGCCTGGACTCGGCGTAGCGATCGCTCCTGGCTTGCTTCCACGCGTCGATCGTGTGACGAGCGTCACGGCGCTCCCCGAGGCATTGGTGAACGTTGCCAGCCAGAGGGTAAGGATCGTGCGCCTCAGTCCAACCGCGGCGACTATCGCGGGCCGGACTCCGACGGTCGGTGCTCGACCGGTGAGAACTGTGCGTTTCGGAGTGCTGACGAAGCGAGGGTTCATTTTGTTGAAGCGCGCCGTCGAGGTAGACGCGCAGACGGTCGTAGATTTCCTTGAGCATGGGGTTGTCTGGCGAGGCGGACTCGTGGAGGACGTAAGCCACCGCCGCTCATACGGCGTGCCGCTGTCCATTATCTACTGATAAGTGGACCGGGCCAAGGCTGGGGCGCCACCGCTCGTCGCAGCGGCACCCTTGCCCTAACCATTGCCCCCGGCTGCAAGCGTGCGTCGGAGAGCACCTTCAACGATAGAAAGAGTGTGACGATGTGGAGAAGAATCATCATCAAGAGCCTTACCGGGGGTATCGACTTCCGCGGCTTTGTTAGGCTGTAGCGTGAAGCACTCACGGGACGGGTCATGGCCCAAAACATCGTGAGGCAGGCAACGAGGTGAACGACGGTGAAGCGAACGACGCCGAGACGAACGCCGCTTGAGCGGGGTTTGAAGGTGAAGTTCGTCGCCGTTGTCGGCCATGAAATCCAGGCTTCCGAAGCGGAAGGCCTGGCCGATAGCGAAGGTGGGGATGCTCTACGATCGACCATCATGAGCGATGGCAACCACGAAACCCCCAAAGAACAGGTGAGAGACCGAGGACTCTCCCACCAAAGCAAAAACTGAAGCCATCGAAAAGCGAAGCAAAAATGCACAACGAAAAAACCCCTTTCCTGACGCGCCAACTGTCGGTATTCTGACCACCAACAAAGTAAAATTTACATAATCGAAGAGAGTATTCATGTGCTCTTCGTATTCGAATGGCCTAGTGTACGAAAGAAACTCAAAGGTTAACCTGGTTCAGGCCGCCAAGAGACGTAATACCCTACGTCGTCCAGGGACGAGAAAGAAAAAAAATCGTATGAACTCAAGAACACGATTACAATGCGAAAAGGCTTTGGCTCGATTCAAGAACCCTAGCTCGCGTGGGTGGATGTGATTACAATGGGGTGGCTTGAATATGACTTGGCTAACTTCACTCAACTTTCCCCCTGTTCTTCATCTAATGCCCCACAGTACCCCTTTTATAGGGGTCGGACCAGAGGCACCAACTTAGCGTCTATAAAACCTACTGGCCCTCCACCAGGTTGGGCCTTGGTCGTCGCCTGAGTTGGTCGCCTGACGCCCGCTGGTGCTGGTGCAGTAGGCCGGTGGCCTTCGTACGCACTTTGTTTAGTCGCGGGGGACAAAGAGCACTTTTCCATCTTACTTTGTCGATCGTCTGACTGCTTTTACCAACTTCTGGAACACCTTATCTCTCGGCAAAGTTGCTTTACCTTTTACTGTACGTTGTCAGAAATTTCTATGGTTGTCAATGGTTGGTTGTTAAGGTGTTGCCTGACCCCCGGAGGTCGGGTCAGAGCGTTGGCTTCTAACCGTTGGTGGTCTGAATCTTGTTGTCATGTAGTTTCAACCTTCCGTCGGTCGGGCTTGGACGCTCGCGCGGTTCTGACCCTGGGGTCGGAACATTCTTTGCGAGATGTGACCCTTCGTGGCCGTAAATGGATTGTGGACCGTATTTTATAGATGGGCCTTCGTGTAAAGGTTGGGTCTGTAAGTATCCGGGGTATACTATCCCGACAGGCATAACCTCATCGACGATGGAGGATTCATGGTGATGAATGGCCCAGCTTTACTACTTTGATTACACAGCGCAACGCACATAAATATTTAACCTTTTACGATAAAGAATATGAAACTTCAAATTTTAATATTAATATATTATTTTTTAAAATTAATATTTTTTAGACTGTAGCCTTAGCACGGGTATCGATGCTAGTCCTTTAAGGGACTAAGGGATTAGTGAATCTGATCTGTTTATTTGAGATCGAATAGTTAGGAACGTATTCAAATTTTCAAATTTCCCCTACAGTACCATCTTCATTTTCTTCTCTACTCGAGAGGATGTGACTCCGATCGGGATGGGGGCATGCTTAAAAGCTAGATTCCTCGCTTATTTCGGCTTCTATGCCATGAGATTATTATTAAGGTATGAGTATGTAAGAGTATATTGCTCTATGAATTGACATAAACCTATACTTTTTTATTTTTAAATTGATGTCATCGTTGATTTTTAATATTAATTTTAATTATTCGTCTTATTAAAAAATTAGTTAAACTATTAAATATTTTATTACAATTTGATTTATTATTATAGCTATTTAAATTATAATATATTTGAATTAATTTTTAAATATAACAAATGATTAAAATTAATATTGAAAATTAAAGACGATATTAATTTAAAAATGGATGAAGTACTTCTGTTGCATTGCTCTCAAGAACAGCTCGCACCGCCGCTGCTTCCCAAGGTTGACCTAACAAGCAACCTCGTGACGCCCCGTTGTTTCCGGTCACGGTGCCGTCGCCGTCGATCCACCTAATCTCGCAGCTGGACCCGCCTGGTCCGACGGCTAACCTGAAAACGAAGCCGTACCACCGTCAGGTCCTTGACGGTCCATCACGCGGCATCCGCCTATCACGAACCCGTAGCCATGATATGTCAGCTGAATCCCGGTGCCATCATCGTTCTGGACGCCGGAGCCGCGATGACCGCTTTCCTTCCTCGAGAATGCGAACTCAGAACTCACGGTCACTTCGGCCGCACTCTTTCACCATTGGAAGCAACGCGTTGTTGGTTGGAGTACTCGTACGCTTGAAAATGTGCACGGGCTCAGATGCATCGATGACGAGGAAGAGATATAGGGAAGGGAAGCAGTGTGTCAGTGGAAGTGCTGAAAACATACTACTTTCGTTATTTAATTGATGTCGTTATTATTTAATTAATATTGTCATTGATTTTTAATTTAATTTTTATTATTTTTTTATTTAAAAAATTTAGTGTAACATTTTAAATTGTAATGCAAATAACTCTAATGATAAATTAAATTATATCAAAATATATAAAATTTATTAATTTTTTTTTAATAAAATGAATGGTAAAATTTAAATTTAAAAATTAAAGTAACAGCAATTAAAAAACTTGGAGGGAGTACTAGTAAAACGGACCAAAAGGTTTTTCATACTGCAGGTATCACGCGATGTTCATGCACGCAGGAAATCACTTGTGCAACAAGATTACTCTCTCTCTCCCTCTAGATAAGTTATCGTCCTCGTAGGACACGTTTGGAACCTATAATAAATTTTATAAAAATTATAAAAGAAATTTTATAGGTATTAATTTAATTTTATAGAAAAAAGAAAATATAGAAGAATTTCCCGCATTCCAAACAATGCCGTATTCTGAACAGCACAAATCTTCTTTTTGAACAATCGGCTAAAGACAAATTTGTGCACAATGCAAGCACATATTCCACTATTACAGTACTGTTCCTAATGGTTTTGAGCTGGCAGAAGACGAAGACGACTGCCATGATAACCTGTCGCGGCACCGGTCCTAGAGCGAAACCCGGCTTTGAGCTACGCGCAACCGTTGACGTGCAGCCTGTGCCGCCAGCCGCGCTGAAAATATCAAGGCAGAAGGAAGCAAAACCTCGTCAGTCCATCCCCATAACAAGGACATGCAATTTTCTTCCGATTGGTTAAGCACAGAGTCTGTTTCTGTTATATATAGATAATAATCCGTGCCTATTGTATTGTATTGCATTGTATTGTAAAAAATTATAGAAAAACTACATTGTGAAAAAAGTGATAAAAGAATTGAAAAAAAAATAAACAGATTATGATATTGTGATCTAGAAATTTTGTGTTATGTAAGATTGTGAGAGTGTAGATTGCAAGATTCTAAATTTTAGAGGATTCAGCCAATGAAACCCAAAATAAAATTTATACTACCATATATGTTAGCACTAGAAGCAAGATTCTAAAATTTACAGTGGAAATAAATAGTACCACAATCATGCTGTTAGTAGTCCTAATTCCAAAGCAGAGGAACTTGGCCCTCTCGGTCTCGAAGATATAGCTCCGACAAGCTCAACCATGTTATCAGAAGAACTCGGCGATGTTAATTGAAATTTAACATTACAGCACTCTTTGCATCTTTAATTTTGTCCTAAATCGTTTCACATTTTATTAACAGTGCTTTGAAAGCATCGACACGATTTTAATTGCATTGATGCACGTGGTCTGCATACGAGGGTACCCCGCTTTAAGAAATGGCGTGACAGGAGTCAGGACTGAAGGATTCAAACCAGAAGACCACCAAAACCTCAGGTAGCTCGCTCACTCTTCGCTCCACTCATCCCACCAAAATGGGGAGGCTGCAACCTGTCCACCGCTCCTTCCTCCTCGCCGCCGCGGCGATCTGGAGCTGCAGCCTCGCCGTTGTGCGGTGCGCGCCGGTGTACGGCCCCGACTACCTGGTGGACGGGAACCAGCTGGTGGACATGCAGTACCACATGGGTCCCGTGCTGTCGGCGTCCCCAACCAACCTGTACATCATCTGGTACGGGCGGTGGGAGCCGGCGGCGCAGGCCGTGCTGCGGGACTTCCTCGCGTCCGTCTCCGCGCCGGCGCCGTTCCCGGCCGTCTCCGACTGGTGGGCGCGCACGCCGCGGATGTACACGGACCAGACGGGCGCGAACGTGACGGGCGCCTTCACCGTCGCCGGGGAGCACTCGGACACCGGGTACTCGCACGGGACCACGCTCCGGCGCTCCGACATGCAGTCCGTGATCCGGTCGGCGGTGTACGCGTACCCGGACCCGCTGCCGCTCGACCCGTACAGCGGCGCGTACCTGGTGCTGACCTCGCCGGACGTGCAGATGGACGAGTTCTGCCGCGCGGTCTGCGGCTTCCACTACTTCACCTTCGCGTCCGTCGTCGGGGTCACCGTGCCGTACGCCTGGGTCGGCAACAGCGGCGCGCAGTGCCCGGGGAAGTGCGCGTACCCGTTCGCCTCCGGCGGCGCCGAGTATGGCGGGGGAGGAGGGCAGGCGGTGCTGCGGCCGCCCAACGGCGACGTCGGGCTGGACGGGATGGTGATCGTGCTGGGGCACGAGCTGGCGGAGATGGCCACCAACCCGCTGGTGAACGCGTGGTACGCCGGGGACACGCCCACGGCGCCCACGGAGATCGCGGACCTCTGCCTCGGCGTGTATGGCGACGGCGGTGGCGCGGGCGGGCTCGTCGGGAACGTGTCCCGCGCGCCCGACGGAAGCTCTTACAACGTCAACGGCGTCGGCGGCCGCCGGTTCCTCGTGCAGTGGCTGTGGAACCCCGTCCGCGGCGCCTGCTACGGCCCCAACGCCAGGAACTGAGGCCGGCATTCTTGGACCAGCTCTCCATGTCACTCTGCTCAGTGGCATTTGCGGCAACCGACGGCGATTGGATGGGTTGATGGTTGAATCATGGCTTGGATACAGGGGCGAGCTCATGCTCTGGAACACCACTCCGGTTCGATCTGTTTGGACGGTGGGCTTTTGTTGATTAGATTTCATGATCTGTATCGATTTTGGTCAGTAGGAATCCAGATTCCAGGAAAGCAATTTTTATTCAGTTTGTTTGCACTTGCATTCAAGGTTCGATTAATGTCAAAGGTACGAAATTACCAAGGCACTAAGTCCAAATCAACTGTATAATTAGGCATAGATCTCAAGTAGTGCCATACGAAGTAGTATTATATTCGCACCATACAGAAGGCAGCATGCACAAATCAGCAACTGTGGTTTCGTTGTTATTTGAACTGTCAAAAGCACCGGCACAGCAATAGCAAAAAATGTACAAACGTTCAATTATCTGATGCTAGATGGATCGAGACTCAAGGATTCAGCATCTCAACTCAATAGGATGGGGCACAACTAGTTGAGAACGGAACTCAAGGATCTATCCACTTCATCTCAAAATATATTTATGATTATATTTGATCAAATCTATATTTTACCGACTCATGCCGGGCATAGCTTGCAGGTTTAAGGTTTGTTTGATAGGGCTTTTAAACAGGTTTTTCGATCGGTTTCAATTGAAATTATACCAATAAGTTTTAGCCCATTTTCAGAGAGGAGTTAGAGATAAAGTTAGGAGTCATGATCCTCGTGGTTCTTCGTTCATGTGGTATTTTTTATGTTATTTAGATCTATAAAATAAAAGATTTTACATAAAAAGCTGATCTATCAAACTTTCTTTTAAAGAGCCGAAGTCAGAGGTAGAGCCGAATCCATTTTGAAGAAGACATAGTCTTACCAAGCCTTAGTACAATTTATATGATCTGCTTACTTGGTAGATACCAAGAGATGGGGCCCTCGTCACGCCACGAAAACCGCGACGCTGTCAAACGGTTCAGATTTTAGAAACACAGTTACACTTATATTTTTTAAAATATTAGATTAAAAATATTTAATTTATAAAAAAGGCACCATCAGTGACCAATTAGGTTCTAGCTACCTATTTCAATGGATTGAAGCACTAACCATGGTCCACAAAACTGTTGAAAACTACTTGGTTTTCACAGTGAACCGGTCTAAGACAATGTTATATGTCACTTTTTTTGAAAATGTGAAAAATAAAAAAAATTAAAACCAAAAAATTAGTTGGTATACCAGAAAAAAAAGGATCAATTTTTATTTCCAATTTCAATCATATATGTTTCGATAAATCGGTAAAACCAATAAGCTAGCCACCAAAACCAATTGGTTTTTCCATAGCTTTTCACTGAATTTCATCTAAATTTTAATTTTTGAATTTTGACCAATAAATTGGGTGATTTTCGGAATCGAAGGATGACATAAGCATTGGCACTAACTAGAACCAAAACAACAGAACATATTGTGTAACTAAACATTATTATCTCTGTTCTAAAATAAGTGTTTATTTAAATTTCGTACCATACAACTTTAACTAATTATTTCTAAAGATTTGATTAAATTCATCATACAGAAATATTAAATAAGTGTATATATATATTAAAATTAGTTTATATTTCTTGACATTATTAGTCAAAGATATATTTGACTAAATAGGTACCGCATATAACTGTATGGCTGGATCTAAAACGGACGATTCAGATTCACGAGGGAAAATCGCGAGTCGTTTTTGGAGTAATTATTCACGGATGCGCCGTTCCGGCCGGCACCAGCCTCTGTAGGCACCTCTCGCCGGCGGCCGGGCTGACCTGCCCTCCCCCCGGCGGCTGCGGCTCCGCGTTCGTCTTAGAATCCATATATCCTCCAGTCTTCCCAGCAATAGCAACAAAGCCCGTTCCTCCCCTCCTACACTGGCCGGAGTGGGGTGGGGACGTCCTGGGTGGGGGAATCCGTCCGGACCCATCGTGCTCGTCTTGCGATGGTAAGGAGCTGTAGTTTACTTGGACATTTTTTATATACATATTCCGGAGTTGCTTCAGCGACCCGAATCTTTCTTCCTCCATGCAGCGAGCAGCAGATTCGGTCGATGTGTGCTAGTTTGCTAGTACCACTTGTGATATAAGCCATCCAACCATTGTTCTTGCGCCACTACAAATTCATCTTCAACGCAAAAAAGATCAATTTCAGTTTATTCCCTAGCTCGTTGTAAGGTCCACATTACCTATTGCGGCTTTGTTAGTAAGAGTTTGTATTAGGCGATTCAAAAAAAAAAAAAAAGAGGAGAGTTTGTACTGGGAGTTCAACTGAGCGTCTGAAACCCCATGGAGGATGCAGCAAGAAGCGTTATTGGATCTCTTGGCCGCGTGCGCCTAGTTGATCTTGCGGCGCATGAAGGCCTCCCTTCAGACAATTATAAGATATGTGTATCAACCCTGGGCCAGTCACTGGCTCAGTATTCGGCAGCTATCATTCAGCTGCCACCTTTTGATGGTTCGTTGCTAAGATGCGGTTTGGATTCTGCTCGCCTTTTCTTCCATCAGCGGGGGTACAATTCAAGTGAGGTTGCCCACTCAGATGGTACCCGTGAATGGTGCAAGACCTCTGGTTACTATGCAGATCCTCAGGTGTGGCTGGAAATGTATGACTACAGGCCTGGTATTACTATGACAGAGCCCAATGGTGCAATGGAATTGCCTCCATCAGGGCTACCTGACATATTTGCTATGCTCGGGAAAATTTCAAGAGACATTTTGGAAGCAGTCAGTTTCTCGTTGAATATGCGTAGCTGTGCATTTACTGAGATACTCGACAACATACCCCTGAGAAGCCAGGAGGTGTCATCTTCTGTTCTTTCAGTATGTTGTCATTCAAGGCCATCATTTAAAGGAGCACATCAGCATGGCGTTGCTTCCCAAGATGATGGGGAGTTGCTTATGTTTTCTGATCAAGATCAGGAGATAGATAAGACCTTGCTTACCCTAGTAAAGTCAGATTGGCCAGGCTTGTATGTCAAAGACATGCATGGGCGGTGGATTCTTGTTGATGGGGATCTTGGTCCACATGAGGTTATCGTCTATCCTGGCCTTGCGCTTTATCAGAAAACTGCTGGTTATATAAATCCAGCTGCACATAAGACAGAGGTGGGGAACTTACAGGAATGTATGTTCGGGCGATGTTCTATGGTGTTCAAGCTCATGCCTAGATCAGTTGCAACGCTGAGTGGTTCAGAGATGAGAGCTGCTGGCCATGGAATTGATGCCCAATTTCAGGTCCCCATACCAGTTAGTGATTTCATGCAGACAGATCATTCTACTGATCAACTTTTTGCGAATAAAGCTGAACCATCATCACAAGTTGAACAGGACTCAGGTAACTTAGTGCCTCCTGATCGTACGATGCATAAGGAACTGGTTGCATGTTATGCGGTTCTCTCCTCCATGTCAGCCTTTTGAAATTAGAGTGCCCCCTGAAATCATGTTTTTCACCATTTGTTTATCTATTTGGTTCAGAAGAAAACCTGCTTACTGGCACCAGTTACTCCACTTCTCTCAGATGTGAGGACATCTGGAACCAACACCTAATACATCATTTGATTTTATTGTTATTTGTTAATATGGTATCACTACTATAAATAATTTATACGAAAAGTGTAACCTAATATAAGTGCAATTCATCAAATATTTCTCCAGTGTTCAGTTCTCCCCCAGTCTACAGAAAAAAAGAACTACACATAGTGTGATTGATCCAATTTTCATTAGTTATGACCTCAAAATAGCTTAAAATTTAATACCTTGTTTTGATGGCTTATTCAGTTGTTTGTTCTAGCATCATTTAACTCTGTGATGAAGAAAAAGAAGGGAAATACAAGAACAAAACCACTCCCTCCTTCCAAAAGACTTCGCCTAGAGGCGCAGAGGGTGCTCAAGGAACGTGTCCAGGACATTGCAAACAAGAAAGGCATCAAGCTGAAATTTTGCAATCTTAAAGAATGTGAAAACCACATACAATCTTTGAATAGTCCGTGCGAAAACATCAGACTTGAAATTGGATGGCCACAAGGGGTTCCATTTGTCCATCCACATGACCTCCCAAACAAGGCGAAGCTTGGGTTTCTGGAAGCCTACGAACCTGGATGGACTGCTTCCCAGCAAGAAATGGAGTTAAGTTTCTAAACCTTGATAAAGCGCACTCTCATTTTATTTCCACAGATGAGGCCGAGGGTGGTACTAAGCTAGGTTAGAGTATTGTTTCCATTTCTGGTTCTTCTGAAAAGCTATTGTTACACTTATAAATTATGGTTATGGAACATTTATTACATTATAGCATGAGTCTTTGATTGCAGAAGCGGCTAGCCGGCTACATAACATATATTTTACTGCTGGGTCAGTCTTGCCTTGTGAATTGCGCTCTTGCTTCACTTGCCAGTTCCCAGACCTAACTCAACATTGCACTGGTAAACTCTGTAATTTGCACTGATTGCCCTTGAGGTCCCACCTGTTTGTGTAGTGCCATTCACACAAAAAACTTGCACTCGAAGCTCCCAGCCTTCAGAATGTTGTTTTAAAAACTAGTGACTGATTGTTGGCTAACTCAGTGATTTTGTCCAGCATCCTATTTGCATTGTGTGGAGCAGATCTGTGCTTGGAGTTCAATGTACTCGAGTAGCAGTTGTACTGCAGCTATCCCAGCCATAATCACTTAGGCCCCCCTTTGGATTGCGGGGAAAAATATCTGAATCCTATGTTTTTACTGTGAAATTCCTGCGCTCTAAAGAAGGCCTTAAATTGAGCTGTTTTTAGTACTGGAACATGGTATTGTTGGGCATCTGTTTATATATAAACGGTTCCTGTATACTGAGTACTAATTATAATATAAATGAATTCTCTATTCTGCAGGACTCAGCATCAGTAAATTTTGATATGCTAACAACCTTGGATATGTTTTGAGTTGCCATTGCTGGTCAGAAGTTCCATCCCATCGACCTGCTGAGGAAGTAAGCAATGAATACTGTGGCCAGGTAACGTGGATACAGTCATCCAAACCTGTAACTTTGCTGTTTAGAGTGTAAACAATGCCTATTAATGTCAAGGTTCGTATTTGCAATGCTGCCTTGTTTAGTCTGCACGAATTTGAATGAAATTTGACGAGTTACTCTACAATGTGGGCTGATTCAAACCCGAGCTGCTCGACTCAAACCATCAGTGCTGCACAGATGACTATGGCACGCTGTTTTTACTTCTGATATTTTTCCCTCTCGGATAAATGTCAATGGTGTCAGCACAAAATAGCCCTCTTGTAAATATTGATAGTAAACAGTAATGTCGCATGCCTGGAAAACTGAAGCAAGATCATGTTTCCCCAGCTCCGAAGCTCGGGTGTCAAGAGTTGTATTTTCTGTCAGTCAACTGCATAGCATATTGGTATGCCTGAAAACGGGTTGAGAAAATGAACTAAATGTGAAAAATGCCGGATCAGATTAGAGCAACCAAATTTCTAATTATTTTTAAACTAAAAATAATTAAAAGCAAAATTTAGTTTATGAAAGGGGCTATGGGTTAAAGTCTTTTATCACCCTTAGATGTAGGTCCGCAGGCAAATATATCATCAGGATAGCCAACTCTAGACAAAGGGCCCACTTTACAAATCCATATATGAATAAACAATTTAATAATGCTGGTACTGAAGAGCCAACATCTGGTTAGCAAATATACATTTCGTGTACACATGTCATCAAAAGCGCCGCCCCCCCCCAGGGTCAGAGTCAGTAGTGTCTTTTGCAAATGATCTGGGATATATGCTAGCCTTGTCATCTGCCACTGAGGATCCAGTTCTCTGGTACCCCGTCCGTTCCAATATAAATAATGTTTTTAATTTTTTAAAATCAACTTTTAATCATTTGTTTTATTTAAAAAATTTATAAAAATATAAAAATAAATAAGTCAAATTTAAAGTATTTTTAATAATAAATTATTTTATAATAAAATAAATAATATTTTTAGAAATTTTTTTGAATGAAACGAATGATAAAGAATGATTTTAAAAAGTAAAAAACGTGAGACTTAGCAAGTAATCATAATTTTCTAAGTTGCACATGCAAGTAATAGCAGCAGAAAAATATTGCTTAGAAATGCATGGAAGGCAGATGGTACAAGTGAAAGTAAAATATAAGAAACAAAGGTACCGTATTTTACAAAGTTGTATTCGAATTTTTTGAAACAAAAGTTACGTCAGCCCATACTCTGTCAACACTCTTGTTATAGCATCTTGAGTACCAACCCTCGGTCCCACATTTCCAATATTTTTTTGGGCCCATTTGACATATGCTATTTTCATTTTTTCTAAATTTACACTTACAAGCGGTTTGACAGATGGCATACTATTTTTTTAAAAAAAATTAATGCTGCAATACGTATTCTTTCCCCATTTTCCTTGGGGAGGAAAGCGGGCCCTACTCGCTCATGCGCATCCTTCGTGCTGCGCAGTGTGTACTCGGCCGCGCAACAAGGACACGCGGGCGCGGAGGCAGCGGCGAAGGCAACGCGATGGTGGCTCGCCGGTTCGTGGTCCGGGAGGGTCCTGCCGGCGCCGACGAAGGGAAGGCGGAGGAGCATGCGGTGGAGTACGATACGGACCACGGCCTCGAAGTACTGCGCCTCCAGATATTCTCCCTCACCTCCGTCCCGCCCGACCTCCAGAAGGTCCGATCCAATCCCTCTCCCTTCCCCCCATCTCGAAGCCCAGACCCATGGCCATCGCCGCGATCCGAGCGCCGCTGTGGTGCTCCCTGCACCCCGTCTCTGATGCCGCGCGCGCGCGTGCTCGCAGATCGTGGTGGAGGGCGATGGGTCCGTGGTGGACGACAGCACCGACCTGGAGGCCATCTCCGAGCTCCTGCGCCTCTTGGCCGTCGAGGAGGATGAGGTGGAGGCGGACGCCGCGGCGGAGGCAGCGAGAGCGCAGGAGAAGTCCGACGAGGAGCTGGCGAAGATGCTTCAGGTGAGGAGTCGTTAACAGCACATATAAGCGCTGATGGCTTCTTGCATTGCTTTGGTTTGATCGCCCTCCCAAAAGCAGATAAAACTTTGGGCGGCTACTACTTTGCATTGCTTTGAGATGTTGCCGTAAGCTCGTAGGGGGCACTTCTATTAGAATTAACCTGCACTTCCGTTGCTCTTTGGCCTGTGTCAGAATTACTGATGGAATTTAGAATTGTTTCTTATGTTTAGATTTTAAAGTTCTATTTGCTTATTGTGTTTCAGTTTAGATGATGTTTGAATCATGTGGGTGGGGTGATATTTGAATTTTAAACTCGATACAGTGTTGACTAGGTTGCTTCATGCTGTTATTTGATATGAGAATCAGGTGCTGCATCATCTTCGTCACAGCTTGGCCATGTAGGAAATCATATTATTTTATTTTTATTTTATCATGCACATAAGAGCCAATTCTTGAAAAATTCCTCAAATGCACTCCACGATGCACGAGATGATCTCAAATTGATATGTCAGTCGGGTACCACTAGTTTCAGGATCGCATATATTCCAATCAGATTATATGGGAACATACAACTTTGTTGGAACGAAGAAGCCTTAACCTTTATACGCAGGTCCACTGTACTGTCCATGTTATGTGCCACACGTGAACAATAATTTGTTGGGCACTAATGGTTTAACTTTGCGTGTATAGTGTAAACGTTAGTTTGATATATTTCACTGTTGATTTTCAGTAAACTCCCAAGAAGGAACAATCACATATAAAGTTATTCTTTTTGGTATGTCTAGCCTGTTTCAGTGATTAGCACAGGTTACCACCAATGGGCCGCACATTAGACAGAGTAGAAAGTTTGGAATAGTAGCCTTTACCGTTCATATCAGAACTATGCTTCTTGATATTTTTCTTAGGCGGAGGAAGAGGCACTTCTCCTACAACATTACACTGTACATACTGATGGTGGAGAGGTGTTCAGACAAAGAGTAGAGCCTTACATGAACCAGGTTCTGATGGTATGGAATAACGATGTGTTTCATTTTAAAAGTATTTATGGTCTTTTAGGTTTTATTCTCTGGTTCCTGAATGTGGACATATGTTTTGGTATGTAGTATGAAGATCCAATGCGACAAGAGGCAGCAAGGAAGACGGTTCCAATAACTGAGCTAGAGGAGAAGGCACTAGTTTCACTGGCCAAGGTTTATCTTTCTTTTTTCACATCTGTTACTTTCTGCATTTTATTTCTGTCTCCCGTTCATATCTCATATTTCAACATTGTTATGTATTTTGTTTAGTAATAAATGATTTTGTTTCTGATTTGTTTTATGAGTCTCTTAGCAATCTTTCTGCTATGGTTTTTCTTATATAATTTGAAAAATACATTGTTACAAATTTGCATGATGTGTTCTTTGTTTGAAGAGATTGATGGCTAGTAATTCTCACAAATGATTCCTTTAATAGGAAGGGAACTTCAATCCTTCGAAAGAAGAAGAGGACCATGCCTTTCTATTGCAATTGCTTTACTGGTTTAAGCAATCATTCAGGTCACTGACACTCATGCCTTAGTCAGTCACTCATATTTATATGGATTTGTACTATCATCTAATTATCACTTAAAGAATCCATTTTACACTCCTCACTGAACGCACATCGCATAGCTTTCAAAACCAGTGCAAATAACTGCCCGGGCACATATCCACCCTCTGATTTTAGGTAATAGGACATCTCCGTTAGAAAAGATGTATAGCTAACTAGAAACTGCAGGAAATTCCCTCTTCATGGTTATCTCTTATATGCAGAGCCATGTGTTTGCACCAGTATACTCATCTTCATCCTTTTTTCTGTTCTCACTTCTCACTCCCCTATCGCATCAATGGCACGCTTTTTCTGCACTCATCTCCAACCCTCAGTGAGGAGGTTGGCTAAGCTGGTGTGACGCAGATGTTAGCAAAGTATTTTCTGTAATACTTCAAACAACAAATTTCATCAGTAGCATCATTGAATATTAGAGAGGTAAAAAATTAGGACTAATGAAAAACTGTCATTAAGCAAAATCTTGTGTATCCACTATGAACTCATGCTGACGAGAAAGGGTTTGATTTCCACTTGTTTTGTTGACAAATGTGATGTGGCAAGTGGGATGATCTAATAGTTGTCAAATGAAATCAAGGTCTTGCAATAATCGAGCTAAAATATATTGTTCTTATTCTCAATCTGATATCCCTACCTTAAGTATGCTTCATACTGCTAAGGTAAAATTGTTGTACTTCTACTACCTCTTGTCATAGTATCTTATTTCGCAAATGATGTGAGCTTCATCTTGTAGGCACACCAAATCATTTAAACTACAGGTGCATAATTGCAGTGCTAATTTGGCTCTTGCTACTTGAAAAATAAAAATTGTCAAGGAGTTACTCCCTCTGTCCACAATTATTTGTCATTCTAGCATTCAAATTTTGTTCCCCAATATATATCATTCTCACTCCCAAATACACATTTCTCTCTTCCCAACACACTTTCTCTCTTCCCAATAAATCTCTATCTCTATCTTTTTTCTCGTTTTCTACGCATCACACTTTTTCACTTCTACTTAATTCCCGTACCAAAGGCTAGAATGACTTATAATTGTGAACAGAGAAAGTATTAAAGTAGAGCACGTCTACTTGTCTACTCTTGGCCCTTCGAGCATAAAAATTATGAGGGAACCATAATAACATGTTGTTAATTTATTTTTATTTTTTTGATAAAAGTACTATACAAGTTTGCCATATTAACTTTCTATCCTATTATGGTATTACCTGTAAATTTTTTTATTCCAAACCTTCACTGTGCTGTGAAGATACTGAATTCAGTTTATATACATTCAAAAGCACATCTACATGTTGCACATATGCTTCATCTTTCAATTGCTACTTTGCAGATGGGTTAATGCACCACCTTGTGATAGCTGTGGCCTTGAGACATCCAATACTGGAATGGGCACCCCACTTCCCTCTGAAATCGAATTTGGTGCTTCACGTGTTGAGATTTATAGGTAGCAGCGTGTAGAGTGTTATTTGATTTGCTTTACCTGATTTCATATCATATTTGTAGTTTGGATGGGTCGTCTCCTTTCAAATTTGCGTACTGTTGTTTCTATCTAGTTATCCATGTTGGTGCTACTTGAAGCATACAAATTCAGTTTTGTTCGTACAATCCATGCTCATTCTAGGCAGTGGCTGAGGTGTAATTCTCCTTTTAATTGGTCATATGGAACCCAGTACTATTTTTTTGCATGAAATCATAGTAGTTAAAAACCTCATTGCTGTCACTTTATATTTGACTGCCGTACTTAGATCATGATTAACATAGAAATTTTAAGTATAGTATTGTAAGATTCTCAATATTGGCATGTGGGATCCTAACAACCTTGTGGATAAATACTAGCATGAATCAATCGATGGCACCTGGTGTTGATATGTTGAGTTTGACACCTACTCCCTCCGTCCCGTTTTATAAGTCGTTTTGGAACTGGGCACGGGAATTAAGCTGAAAACGAGGAGGAGGGAGATAGAGTGGAGATGTATCGGGAAGAGAAAAAGTTGTCTCTGGAAGTGAGAATGACTTATAATTTGGGTAAACTTGAGGAGCCTAGAATGACTTATAATTTTGGATGGAGGGAGTAGTTCCTTATAACAGTGATGTGCCTGATAAAATAATTTGCATCTTTTCTGTATCTTTTTAGGTTTTATTTTACGTTGCATCCTCAGGAATGAAACATAAAATAATGGAGAAAGCGAATCTTTGTAAAAAAAAATCAGTCACCTCTCTCACAGTATCTTTATGGATAATCACTCTACTTCATTTGCATATACTAACATGCTATCTTCAGGTGCAATCATTGTTTTAGTATCACCCGCTTCCCAAGGTACAATGATCCACATAAGGTATGGTAACTAGTTCTATATTCTTGATTTTTTATGATCCAGTAGATACTTAAACATGCACCACCAAAGTGGAAACTGATTGTCAGTTTATCTGTTTCAATGTTTTTTGCTTGGGTGAAGCTTGTACAAACTAGGAAAGGCCGCTGTGGAGAATGGGCCAATTGCTTCACGTTCTACTGTCGAGTTTTCGGATATGAAGCTCGTTTGGTTAGTCTTATACAATACACATAAATCTCCGTAGTTTGTTAGCTTTCAGATGGAATATTATCAATAGATATGATGTTTGTGTATTGAACACACACAAGATTCTTGATTGCTATTTGAACTTGTTAGAGATGGATTTCTGTTTTTATCTCTTCTGTATTACCCTATTGTATAAGGGGCTCTATGCATATTGTACCACCACCTTTATTTTATATATATGGGCCCTTGGCCTCCTGAGAATATGTGTTTCCTTAACATGTTATTAGAGCCAGAAAAGTTTTCTAGAGTCCGCCCCCCCCCCCCCTCCCTCTGCACAGCCCGTGCTTCCGTCATCTTCTCCTCCCGTTGGTTCCACCTCTCCGATGCCCGACCCGTGCCTCCAGCCACCTCTTCCTCCTGCGCGGCTCAGATCTGCCACCCACTGGAAGCAGCAGCTGCTCCACCATATCTGCCACCCACTGGAAGCGACAGCTGCTCAACCATGACTCGACTTTTGCTCATTCCTGTGCGGTTACCTGCCTGTGCTTGGCTCTGCCTGGATCCGATTCAATACACCAGCCCCTAACCAGATCCCCTAGGCTTCGAGTTCATTCTAGCAGCTTCTGTTTTCTTTTTTGAAGTGATGGTAGGTACTGATGCTGTCCTTGCTGGTCAGTTCTGTTTGATATCACCAACTACATGGTGTGTGTAGCATATGAATTCATATGTGAAGATCTTCGTATCTGGAGTGTTTTTTGTGGAAATCTTTGCTGTACTGCTGTTTTCCTCTGCCCACGGAGCATTTGTTTCGTCCTTCGACTAAGGGCCTCTTTGTTTCAGCTTATCAGCGGGCTTTTCCAGCTGAAAAGCTGAAACAAACAAGGTTCTGAAAAGCTCGCTTTTGGAACGCTGAAAAGCGAGCTTTTGTAGAAATGAACTAAAAGCTGAAAAGCTCACTGAGGGCTGCTTTTCCAGCTTTTGATGTGTAGAAAAGCTAAATGTATATTACAAAAGCTAACATCTAAATTTCACCAGCCAGCTTTCCAACTAGCCACCAGCCAGCTTTTCTAAAAGCTCAAAAGCTCCAGCTCAAACAAAGAGGGCCTAAGCCTGCTAAGGATCCCACTAAATCTGCTGAGAATTATACAGCCTGTTAGGAAGGTTGGTTCTGCATATTAGGAGGATCTAGATGAATACAGTGAGGAGCTCTCTGATTACACAAGCGGATTGATGATCACTGCTGCTGGCTTCTCTGTTAGTGATCATGATCTTGCACTCTTCCATCATTCTTCTCCTCGAGGACGTATTCTTCTTCAGTATGTTGATGATATGATTATTACAGGAAATGATTCTCAGTCTATCCTCTTTGTTAAGGATCAGCTCAGTGATCAGTTTCTGATGTCTGATCTTGGACCTCTTCCATACTTTTATGGGATTGAGGTTTCCTCCTCCTCAGAGGGGATCACGTTATCTCAAGAAAAGTACATCCATGATCTTATTGCTCGAGTTTTCTGACTGGTGAGCGTACCCTGATACTCTGATGGAGCTTAAACTCCAGCTTCATCCCACTGATGGTCACACCCTTGAGGTTATGTTTCTCAGGTTTCAGGTTATGTTCTTGAGATATTTGTTTATTTTTTGCACTCATGCCTTTCTCTGCAGGCTATACTTCTGCTACTCTCTTGCTGGTAGACCCACTTTTAAGTTATCCACTGTTCACCGGTCAAGGCTAACTCTGTGATACATGCCAGTGGAATATAAAACGATGAATTTTTTCCATATTATAGTCAATTGATATGGCTTATCTCTATAATGTACAGATATTGGATTTCACTGATCATGTGTGGACGGAATGTTTTTCAAAATTGTACGGGAGGTTAGTTAATATGCCGCCTCTTCTAAATTTTAGTTTGTTATTTCAATGCTTATTTTTAAAGCCAATGTTCTGGAATGTTTAGATGGATGCACCTAGATCCTTGCGAAGGAGTCTATGATAATCCCCTACTGTATGAGAAAGGGTAAATATGTAGTCCTCCCTAACTGCTTTTTTTTTTTTGCATATTGCATTGGCCTATTTAGAGTTGGCCTAATTCTTTTCCTTGTTGTATTGCGTGGTCTAGGTGGAACAAGAAATTAAACTATGTTATTGCAATTTCAAAAGATGGAGTACACGATGTAACGAAACGCTACACAAGAAAGTGGCATGAGGTAGAAAATCTATGTGTTATTGCTTGTGTTGAGGGTGGTGGGTAGTTTACCTTTGACCTTTTCTTTTGTGACCACAGTAATCTGATTTTTACTACCTCCTGTTTCATGCCATTGCAGGTTCTTTCTAGGCGAACAGTTACATCTGAAGATAATGTTTCAACTATTCTAACATCTATAACAGGGAAATATCGGACTAGCCTGTCAACTGATGCCCTCTCAGTCTTAGAAAACCGTGAAAAGGAGGAGTTGGAAGAACTTAGCAATTCTTCTTATCATCAAGTTGAAACTAGTATATCTTTACCTGGAAGGTTAAGTGGGTCTGTGGAATGGAGAAGAGCGAGATCAGAGTTGGGCCAAGTAGACTCAATCAGTTGGTCATCCTGCCCTGTTCGGAAATGTGTGGATGCTCATGTTTCAGAAATATATGATGCCCTTTCTGTTCTTTGCTCACATTTATATGATAATGAAACCCCTAGAGAAAAAGTCATTGAAGTTTTGGACACATTGAAAACCTTGATTCTTAATCTTAAGGACACCAACTTTA
This sequence comes from Zoysia japonica, assembly GCA_001602275.1. Taxonomy (NCBI): domain Eukaryota; kingdom Viridiplantae; phylum Streptophyta; class Magnoliopsida; order Poales; family Poaceae; genus Zoysia; species Zoysia japonica. Next base: position 762,593 of record BCLF01000060.1, on the reverse strand, counting down.
AGAGCAGAAGAGCAAGATTAGGTAAAACATACCAGGTATTTGAAGAGATATTTCCTTCCATTGAAAAACTGTTTTCTGCTATTTCATTGAAGGCAGAATTGGGTACAGATGGACATCGATATGTGATTGTGGTCAGAAATCCAATACGCTCATCATTAGCATTACCAGTAGCATTGGATGCTGTAGATGAGATATTGAGTAATTATAGGAATAATATCATATGTGCAGAAGGCAACCGGTTCCCAAGAACCAATAGACTCTGCTCAGGTTCAGTCCTTGCAAGCAGGGAACAACTCCCTATTGGAATTGTATGTGATGCAAATTCTGAGTTTTTCGCGTCAATTTATCAAACCTTGCCTTAAATTAGCGTGTTTGAAATTATTTCAGGCAACAGCGGCTTTTGATGGCATCCATTTGTCTAAATGGGAAGAACCTGATGGAGCCAAAGGTAACCTGGTTATCATGAATACAGTTGTTGTATTTTATTAATAGTATGAAGTGCTAGATTCGAATTTGATATTTGATGATTAAGACGAAACCTGATGGAATTTGCCTTAGTATTTGTCTTTTACACTGGAGCAGAAATTATTTATGAGTGAAATGCATCAGGGGTCTTTTAACTATTCGTGTACAGTCACTTAGATCCTTTAACTTTCAAAGTGATCAAGTGGGTCCCGGATCTATCTATGATGTGTCTCTAGGTCCAAACCGCATTGTCAGCCATATAAATCCAATGTGGCACTACCACCGTGGATGGTGACCCATCTGACTACTTTGAAAGTCAAAGGACCCGGATGCATTTCACTCATTATTTATCTACATGACCCAGTTCTTGAATTCTAGATGGCAAAGCTTTTCTGCTTACACACCATATCTTTAATTTATCTGCCGTAAAACCTTATTAATCTTTCACATGAGATTCTGTTCATTAAATGGTTAATGTTCCATCAATTGCTGTACAGTCTTCATTTTTTTACATTGTGTAAAAGTTAAAAATTGTATGAAAGAACATGCAAACCTGAAAAATATTGATTTTGTTCCTACCGCAGCAGGGGTTTCCCTTGGTGTAAATATTTTCAAAATAAATATTGTTTTGTTGTGGCTTACGAACAAGTTATGCAGGATGTTGGCTGAATTATAAAATGCTAGATGGCCAAGCTTGTGAGTTGGAGTCATATGATTTGATGTCAGCTAATGATGCTCCAGAGAGGGACCCAATGGACTGGTAAAGTAACCACACATTTGTTACCATGCAGAATTCAGCATTTTTTTTCTCGAACACGCAAGAGAGCTGTGCATCGTTGTATTATAGGGAAAAAGAAAAGACTCATACAAACGTCCTATCTTAACAGGACCAGGGTAAGAGGGAGGGGTGAATCAAGAGTTTATCTAATTGGGGGAAAAAAACAAAATCCGATGCAACACAAACACTACGATGGTCAGACGTCGTGCACTTGTTCATGGCGAGCCGTAGGAATATACATTTTTGTGGAGCCCATAACTTCCTGTGCCGACACCATGGCTTAAACTGGATCGAGCCATAGAAGAAAGCCTTATATGCAAATGTTGATGAGTAGCTACCTGATGCTTGTGCTTCCAGATATGTTGTTCAGATTTGGTTGTCAAGGCAATAGATTCAAGAACGTCCCAAAGCCTAAAGAATTCCATCAACCAACAAAGAGATAACCCACAAAAAATATCTACTCATGCTGTAACATCAGCGGCACCGGCAACGTCAATTAAGGAGCTGCCATGCAGCCACCAATCTCTCCAGAATAGGGTGCTTTGACCACTCCCCACATTTGTTATTACCGAAATGGCAAACATCACTTTGGCATTAGGCTGTGATGGGATGTCCAGTCCTGACCATGCTCTAGTGGTGGTGGTTTTTGTTAACCATAGCCATTGCATTTGCAGTGCCCATCCCATTATTTCCAGATTTTGTATCCCCAAACCAGAATTTGTGTTGCATTCCTGATTTTATTTTGCTCTGGCAGAATTCAGTATTAATTGAGCATTTGAAAATTGTATCAAAATTCAAAAGGGATTTTTTTTTTGGTTGACCAAGGGTTTGGGGTCCCCATTATCGAATATGTGATAAACACTAGGTAGTCTTATTTAACCCTAACCTATGTGACTGCATATACTATATATACTATATACACATATAGTTAACCATGACACGTCCTTCTATTTTTAAGAATTTATAAAAAATTACTTGGATTGCATAATGATTTTTAGAGGGCAACAACCATTGTTTCAAATCAAGCCTGCAAAGCACAAGTTGACAAAAGCTATACACTATGACTCTATTATGAGAACCTCAATTAAAACTAGCATGCTGTTGTCTTTTATTAATATTATTTTTATTTGTGGTTGGCACTAGATCACCCTTTAAATAGCTCGGTAAGAATAGATTATTAAGATGCAGAATATGAAATTTGTTAGGATCACTTCCACGACAAGTAACCTGCGCTGTTTTATTTTCGTGCACTGAGCAGTTAGAAAACATTGTAATTGAAGTTTTAGGGAGATGTGCTCGATGGCTCGTAGTTGAGTCCTTTGAAAGGAAACACTGTTAGCTACAAGTGCTGTATTGCAGGGTTCTCGAAGGGAGCGCAGATGGAGGTTCGACATGGATAACAATTGATGCTCGGAGTTCAGAATTGTTTGAAACTCGTTTCTGTAGGAAATCATTTTCTGTGGATAAGAGATATAGAGCAAATGTTTTTCGGTAGGTTTTAACTTCTGGCTGATGCATACTTTGTTAGAAGGGGAGCCTTGGCGCAGCGGTAAAGCTGTGGCCTTGTGACCATGAGGTCACGGTTTCCAGTCCTAGAAACAGCAAGTCTGCGCACAAAGGACCCAAAGTGGTTGGACTCTTCTCCGGGACCCTTCGCAAGGGGGAGCTACATGCACCGGGCTGATTCACACTTTGTTGAGTAGTTCAGTAGTTATTACCCGTTATAACTGAAATTATTCTATTTTCCTATGCCAGGTTTAGGTTTATACGTACAAGAGAATTTAATGATAATCCGAGGTTTCAGATAGGGTCCATCGACCTCTATGGAGAAATGTAGTTGTAACTGTGACATTGAGGGAGGAGCCCTCTAAGAGACTGCAAAAACTCTGCAATGTTAGTACAAAATATGAATAATTAGAATGCAAAAATTAAAAGGGGTATACTCGTACTAAACAATGTGCAAGTCAGCCCGTCAGCAAAACTATATGAACTCTCATGTAATTATTTTTTATCATTATGATAAGCTTTCAAAGGGCACATGGAACATAGACTCATCATGATATTGTAATGTTTGCTTCTTGCACTAAGAAATTATCATTGCCCTGAATTTGACGATGAATGGAACAATGAGTTACACCACCAATCCATCATTCTAAGAATTTTTTTTTTAGCTTTTAGAGTGGATTGTTGCTTTTACAATGCCAAGCTGAAACAAAGCACCGGCTTTTAGGCAATGGTTTCTATAAATCAATTCTCTATATTTCACAATCAAGCAAGTCTTATAGTTTTACAAAAATTCCTTGGTACTAATTTTAACAAGCTATGGAAACACATAATGAGGGATAATATTGGTGCATCTATGATTTATGGATGGTGAATTTTGAGTTGAGATTTTGTATCTTTCAAATGGAGTTGAGTTTTGGATATAATTTTATGTGCATCCTATAATATTGGTGCAACTATGGATGGTGGATTTCTATCTCTAAGTATGTTTTTTTTTTTGAAAATTTTCATGTTTCCAACTACTCCCTCTATTCACAATTGTAAGTTATTATAGTATTCAAGTTTTGTTCTTCAATATGTGTCATTTTTATTTTTTTATACATCTTTCTCTCTTTCCAACACACTCTCTTCCTAATAAATCTTTATCTCTGTCTTTTTCTTCATTTTTTTAATTATACTTTTCATTTCTCTTTAATTTCCATACAGAGGGAGTGGCTCATTTTCATATGCACTCAACAAGCATACCAGCTTTGGATCGTCAACTTTCAATAATCACAGCTACAGTCATTCTGTAAGATAGTATGCATTAATAATCAGATCCATCTACTTGCCTAACCTGATCCAAAAAGATGGGCAATTCAAGTATTCTTCATATTTTGTTTTCACATTTCCAAAAGCACACTGCTGTTGCCGCTCAATAGGAGTCTGGAGCTCGTGTATGGCTTTGAGTACATGCTGAGCAGAATCACTGTCGGTGCTATACCATCAAGCACCTATTTTCTTACTTTTCACTCATGAGAAGCTGGATAGGTCAAGCGTCAGTAGAGTGGTCGGTAATTAACGACGAGCAGCTGTTTCACTTCAAGGCTGTTAGGCTGTCCAAATTGGTTGGGTTCTACAAGTTACTGGACATTTGAGGCACAAGGAAAATGAAACCTGATGACAAAATAAATCTCACATCTGCATGGATGGTTACCTCCAGGCTCGAGGTCCACTATGGGATACCATCTGGATCGAGATGTCTCAACCTGCACCAATTGAGCAGTGTTATACTCTCTTCGTTTTTAAATTTTTATCATCATTGATTTATAACATTAATTTTAACTATTTATCTTATTTAAAAAAGTTTAATGAATATTATTTATTTTGTTATAATTTATTTTATCATTAAAATTGTTTGAATTATGAGCTCTAATTTTAAACATTTGAATTATTTTTTTAATGAGTGGTCAAAATTGATGTTAAAATTCAACAATGATAATAACTTAGGAATGTAGGAGTATACTCCTAATCTCTGCGAGGCATGGTGGTGGTTATTCTTCTCTTGCGTGTCCCTCTCATCCCCAATCATGGTGAGGCTTCCATTTTGTGAACGACTCCTCGAATAAATTTTTAGAATCTCTCGTCTCATGCACAGAAGCTCACCTAAAAGTTTGAGGAGATTTGGAGAATTGATTAATTAACCGGAAGTTGCACTGAAGTGTACGGCTTATATAGTTTGTGCATTGTCCATTGATCAACTGGTGGCTGCTGCTGCCTATTGCTAGAGGTTTCTTGCAGATTCGTTGTTAGAATCTTGCTGGCGTGTGGTTGGTTTTCTTCTTCTTCACACTCTTCTGATATCACTCTCCGTGCTCAAGTGAGCTAAGCTAGGCTAAATTCTTGAGAACAAGTAAAGTAACTATAAGATGGCATCCATTTATATTTCATCACCAAATGTTCGCAAACCAGCGTGTGTATAGTTTTGCATCGGATCAGCTAACATCTCTTTGAAGAAACGTGTTCGGGGTCTTCTGTTTCCGCGCGATGGGAAAATTTTCAAATAGATTAGATAAACTTTATTTTAAAAAAAGTTCAATAGATTGTGATTTAAAAATTTAGGTCTGAAAGTTGAACGTTTTGGGAACTCCATTTAATCATTGTTGAACGCCTCCTTCAACGATGGTTGTGTTCTTGCCTTTTAGCACCAAACAACATGGCAATTGATCGAGGCAAGATGATTCAAGCAACCTGGAAGAATAATGAGATAAGGATAATGACAAGTCCCCATGTCAGGAGCAACATGGGCGCAACTCAACTGGTTATCTTCTTTGTAATGGAAACCGTCCACCTAAGTCCGAGTTGTTGCATTTAGGACGACTATTTATCCTTTTAGCTTGAAACACCATCCTAGTTGATAGTCAGGGGCATGTAGCGATTTTGTGAATCTGATGTTGAGATGAATCAATCTCTAGTAGGCGCTCTAATGACAAGAAGCTCATGCTTGTTTATATGGGTGAGTGCTCATGTGTGTATCTATATGTTTTTAGTATTGTGCATGGCATAAAAAACACCACATAATGAAGGAATTTTTCAACAAAAATATACTCCCTCCAGTCTGATTTTGTTATCGTTTCAGACATGCTTGTTTATATGGGTGAGTGCTCATGTGTGTATCTATATGTTTTTAGTATTGTGCATGGCATAAAAAACACCACATCATGAAGGAATTTTTCAACAAAAATATACTCCCTCCAGTCTGATTTTGTTATCGTTTCAGACAAGGGATATAAGCTAAAAAAGAACTATTAACTCATGTCCTAACGACATCAATAAAAAAAAAGAGTAGTATGTGGTAAAAAAAAAGACCAGATCAAACATGCAGCAACTAAACCCAAATGAATGGATGATTACCATCATAATACAAATTCATACGTATCAGTAAACTGATCAAGCCTGTCAAATCACTTCGAAATCATGTAACTCAGAATAAAAGGCCGATAATGATATTGTGTGCACAATAATTAATAATTTAACTAGTTTTGTGTATGCATATTCTATTTTTTATTACATTCTGTTTCACATGCTACGTACAGAGACACTGAATGAATCTCCTAAGATTTCCAACGTGACATTTTAGGAAGATGCTCATATTCCTTTTCAACATGAATGTCCTTTCTTAGACATCTTTTCTTTCTTAATTTGGTATCGATGCATTGAAATATCTAGACAAGAATATTTACAGTGGTGGTGTTTCTCTTTAATTTGTAGTCCCATTTTATTACTACCGAACTGTTTTCAACTCATCTGATATTTTCTAAAATGATCAGTTTCTGTACTTATACAAACACTATTACTAGTTCACATATATCTATCTTTTTCAAACAAGAGCTTTCACACAAGTAGAGGCGAAAAATAAGTTAACTGCTCATAAAGAAAGAACAAAAGAACAACATGAAATGTCAAGATACATACACACATTTACTGTAAAATGGAAATATTGTACTCGCACACCATGACTCGGATTGACAGTCTTTTTGGATGCATACCTATATATATGGTTATTTATTATTTTTTTGGAAACTATGTTTATCCGTTAATTTTCAAGACAAGTGGTTTTGGAACGTTGCCAGCTTGCAAGGTGCATGCATTGTTTCTTGTGCAGTGCATGTCTATCCTCATCAGTTTGCAGCAGGGTGCATATGGACACAAAAAGTTATTACTGCAAACGTGCAAGGTTCATTGTTTGTTGGAGAAACTTGTTGCATGCTGATGCACAAATTCACAAAATGAACAACTTTCCTTGCATTAAAAGGTTGAAACGTGTATGCTGCAGCCTGCTGGTAACTGACTTGTTCCTCCTGCATGAGTTGACTGCATTGCAAGAAAAGATTGCAGAGAGAGAGATAAGAATTGGTGTTGCTCAGAAATGTCAGTTTCGCCTCGGCTGATTCATCACCAGCTTACTGAGTTATCATTTCAAATGATATATGGAGTTTAGGAGCATGCAGACAAATAAAATGACGAATTAATGGACGAGTTAATTACCAGGATGAAATTCAAGGGAAACTTTATTGAACGATGAATTAGAGACAGTTCATCAATCAGCTCAACATGCATTTCTTGCTTGAAATGACGATCTGAATCAGGAACGCAGGAAATGGAACATCGAAAAGCGAAGAAAGGAAATTAAGAAGGCATCGAACGAACTAAATCATGGAAAAACAGCTACTTCAGAGTTGGGGACCATAGTGAGCTTAGCAGTCCCATTGCAGGTGATCTATGTCGTTACGGCCGCAGCTGCAGCCGCCTCCGCCTCCGCTGCAAAACAAGCCGCATGGCCCCATCAGCTCCAGATCGAAGGCTGCGTTTGTGCCGACGCCGCTGTACACCGAGGAGACGTCCATCATGTCCAAGCTCTTCTCCGCAACTGCACCACCGCCGTTCATCACCGTCGGGCTACTGACCACCTCCCCCTGTACCAGCTCTTGGGGCGGTGGCGGCGGCGGAGGCTGTTGCACCATCTCCATCCCTGCGCCCATGCCCGGGTCGACAGCTGCAGTGGCAGCCCACATTGCCGCCGTCTCGTCCATGAACGCCGCGGACATGCCTTGGCTAAAGCCGTTGCCGTTCTGCATGCCGACGGCGTGATCCATGGAGGAGGAAGAGGACGAGCCGTTCATGAAGTCCATCGAGCCTTGCAGACCTGCATTCTGATCCCTGAAGCTCATCAGCACGCCGTGGCCCCTGTCCGAGTAGGGGTACCCCGGAATCGTTGCCACTGCCGCCTGGTCCTGCGGCATCAGCATGCCGGGGTTTGGGAGATCGTACAGCGCCGGCGCCACCTCCGGTGGCGGCACGACCGTGAGGGCGTCGAAGGCGGGCTTGGTCGGCGAGCTGATCGTGAACGGCGGCGTGGTGGCCGCGACTGCGCTGCCGCCGTTGGGGTGGTGGAACTGGGTAGGGTTGCTAGGGTTTGCGCCGTTGCCGTGGAGGAGGCTCCTAGACGCCGGCAGGAGGTTGTGGGTCTTGGGGTCGAGGCCCTGTGCTATGAGCTTCTTCTTGATGCAGGAGTTCCAGAAGTTCTTGACCTCGTTGTCCGTGCGCCCGGGGAGGTGTTTCGCGATCTGCGCCCACCTGCAGAGACGACGGCAGGTCGAATCCCCGTGAGCTCCATGCGCTGGTCGATCAGCTCGCCGGAGAAAAAAAAAACGAGAAGACATGCAAAAATTACCGGTTTCCAAGGATGCGGTGGACGTCGATGATGGTGCGCTCCTCCTGGTCGGAGAAGGTGCCGCGCTTCAGGTCCGGCCGGAGGTAGTTGATCCACCGGAGCCGACAGCTCTTGCCACAGCGCTGCAGTCCTGAATACCCGCGCCATGGCCGGGATATATGGCAACAACCATGAGCGAAAGATTTGCTTTCGATTAAGAAAGATGGAACCGATGGGTGGATTTTGTCACCGTACCGGCGTGCTTGGGGACGGAGCTCCAGCAGCTGTGGCCATGGGCGGTGACGTACCTCAGCAGCTTCTCGTCCTCCTCCGGCGACCACAGCCCCCGCTTCACCTTCTGCTTGCTGCAGCAGTGGTGCCCCATGGCCGGCCGACCCCTTCTCCCTCGTCTCCCCTCTCCCCCAACTGTGTAAGGGCTGAAGAACACGCGCAGAGCACACCCTCTTTCGTGCTGCTGAATTGACCTTTATGCTTATCTGTGTGGAGCAAGGAAACACCAAACAAAGTCGTGTGACCCCTCAAAAAGGCGAGGGTAATGTTAATTATAGTTGGTAACTAAGAGTAAACACTGATAATTTTTAACCAAGGGGAATCCTAATCTTCTGTTTGTGTAAATAGCAATCATCTCAAACTTGTTGACATATACAAAGGCATATTCCTTTTAACCAGAAATGTATCATTTGAGACATAGTGTGATTTAACTTCAATCAGAATGTTGTTGACCTTCTATATCAATGTTTTCACAGTATTTATCGCATGAGCGATTATGTGTAAATATGACTAACGAATGTAATTTTATGGATTTTTTGTAAGTATACTACAAGTGAAATATTCCACGGTCAAAGAGGCAGTTTTGAGGTTTTGTCGGTGTCGAATTGAAACACCAAGGTATTCGTAAGCAGAGGGAGTAAAACGACAAGTCAAAGGGCGTGCACTGTAAACACACTTTCAAATTTGTTGTCGTCTCGCCACTCACTATTTTTTGGTCATATGTATCAACAAACCTCGCGAACAAGAATTTTGGCATCACACAGAACAAACTTGATCGTCGCTACCCTCTCAACTCGAGAAATCCGCTCTATGAAGAGCACAAGTGATTGAAGGAAGTCTTATCCGTGCGATTTAGAAAATTTGACTGTTTTTATCTTGGTTATGCACAATTAATGGCAATCATAGATAATAAACAAGTTTATCAGGATTCACAAAAATAATTAGCGCAACAAAAAAAAATTGTGAATCGTGTACCAAAATAAGTGGAGGGACTACTGTGTGGAGTGTAGAAGGGAAAATATGAATTTTACCGGAAGAACAAAAGAAAGCTAGAGCAGATGAATGGCTTTGATTGCACTCAAGATCCAGCAACGGGCTCGATCGATCTTTCTTGAAACCCTGCACTAGCCAGCGAAGATTACCAAACGATCGATTACTGTTAATTGTAGTCTAGCTAACCGCGCAGTTGCTAAAACTTGTGACAGTCCCTTCCAATTGGAAGGGACGCGTTGCAGGGAAGCTGCCGGCCGGCCGGGACTCGTGAAGCACAAGAAAAATAAACCCATGATCGATCGATCGACGCCCAAACTGTCGGTGTCGGTGCTGCATATGATGCAGCTCGGTCGTTGCTGAAGGTAACCTGCTGCACTGTGGTGCTAGTAGACGCGTTCCGTCGTGTTAAACTGTCCGGCACGGCGGTGAATTTGAATCTAGCTAGCTCGTTTTGGTCTCTCCCTTTTCATCTCGCGTGTAACTCAGCGAGTACGACTCAGAACTGGAAAATTCAAATCATTTGACTCGTATATATAGAGATGAATGTTATTACTAAGATTTCGTGTGCATAGACTTTCTGTAATTGGCGAGTGGAACACGATACCGTCGTTTAAATACACTCTATCTGTTTTAAAATATAAGTATTTTTAGATTTAATCAAAATTAAATTTTTATCACTTTGACTATAAATAATAAAAAAAAATTATCATATAAAAATTATATATTTTTGGATTCAATGTTAAATAAGCTTTCATGAAATTTTTTTTCCCAAAGATAATATATATTAGGAAAAGTTAAAAATTTGGCTTCAACCAAACCTAAACGATGCTTATATTTTGAAAGGGGTAGTAATTAAGGCATTTTCAGTGACCCCTGCTTAATTTGGAATCGAATTGGTGATAATTAAGCACAACGAGAATAATCAAGTGACTTCACTGATGAATCCGTGTCTTCTACAGCAGCAGCAGCAGCATGCATGCTCCCCGAATTGAAGGAGCAAAAAGTTGTGTGAATGCAGGATTTGATCGGTCTCACAACACAAGACTGAAGCTTACTACTCAGTCAGATGGAAGAAACGTATACCTGCATATGGTTCACATTGACCTGGGTCTACTCTGATGGCTACTACACACAACACGCTCTTACGCTAGCTAGTACCTGTCGTCACCGGACTGGCAGAAATTAAGCCGATCCGGCCCTGGAATCGGAGAGCTAACAAGTTCCAAAAAGTCTCTGACTTATAAATAACATATTCACTGCAGTCGTGCGGGTAGGGCCGGGAGGTCTCTGCAAGCTTGCAACGAGATAAGACGGTTTTAGTGACGACGATGGCGGAGGAGGGGGAAAACCTTCGCTTTTCTATCTCTCGTCGCACCGGCCGGCAGAGGCCGTCGACGCGCGCAGCTTAAGGTGCAAGATTCCTCTGTCGCCCTTCTTTTTTGGGGTTTGTTTATTGGATGTGTAGGCTGAATTGTGGTGGAAAGATAGGGCTGCAGGTGAAAGAGGTCTCGTGTACACAGTACACTATTCCATGATCTTGAGCAAGAAAACAAGAGAGAGAGAGAGAGAGAGAGATATGTCTAAGCAGGGTCCAACCCTTAAGAAGACCGAAGACACTGAACAAATTGTACTTTTTTTAAGGGAAACCGAACAAATTGTACTTGATTTTATATAGGACCAGGTAGTCTGCGTTTAAATTAAATACGACGATGTCCAAAAACAGAACCTGAATAATTGCTTGGTTATATCGCACCTGCTCTTGTCCAGGGTAACTACTTGATTTAACTATCTTAGCTTCTAGATCGAGAACAGCGTAGTAGATTTTGCCCCAAGAACCGGGGAATATTTGCAGCAGAACACACTCCAGATTCCACGGGTTACACTCCCGCGAAGCCTGGATGATTTGCACGTGCGGCTACAGGAGAACAGAAAACAGTTTTTGAGGCAGACATCTGGTGTGCGCCAGGGGCAAGGCACCTCGCTGCTGTTTTATCCTGTTCTGTCGAGTAGTAAGCTTGTTTTCCGTTTAGGCCTGTTTAGCTCTTGCTCCTAAATTAGCATTTAGCTGGCGCCTCTCGCGCTTGAAACAAATTCAGCTTCTCCTTATAATGAATAATCCGGAAATAATTCCAGGTTTTTAAAATATAGTACATACATTGTCTTGATTAAACCGATTTTACAAGCATGAATTCGCAAGGAAATTTTTTTTTAAACGAAGGCAGTACCAATAATTAAGAGTTCTTTTAAATTTGACTAAGTGACTTTGTTTTACCTCCTAAGAGATAAGACGATGAATTTGATTTTAACTGTTGATTTATTATCGTCATCTTCAAAAACTCACTAATAACTTTTCAAATCAAATTGTTCAACAATTAACAATCATTAAAAACTTTTACTTCATGGAGGTAAAAGAACAATTTAAACCTCGAGATCAAAGTAAATGAACTGTCCTTATTTATTTGAGTCTATTTTGAAATAAACCATAATTAAGCATAGTTTGTTGCAGTAATAAGAACTTGAGGAAGTAAAAAGGCGTGGCTGTGTGACACGGTAAAGCAGGGATTGTTGACCAATTTGGACCGTGTCAACCATAGAGCATCTGATGCTGACCGGTGCCAGCTGGATCGCCCCGGTCACTAACCCAAACCCGTCGTCACAATTTTTTGATTCCGTTCTGAGAGATAAACAATTCGATCCAATTTGATTCGTTTCACCGACACCGAAATCGAAACTTCACACGGAATGTCACAACACAGCTTAGTTATCCGCACACAACCAAGTTAATTCCTCTCACGGCTACAAGTTCTATTAAGTGAGTTGAGTGACAATGTGAGCAACACACTTGTCTCTCTCAAATTCCTATTGTTAATTTGCACTCTAACGTCCGCGACTAGTAATTTGAATTTGACGTCGTTGTCTCGTTGGCTGTCACTGCTTTGCTCCCTGCAGCCTACTTGTTAGGCCTCATTTTGGAATGTAGAATTTTTTGCAGAAATCTTACAAAAATTTCAAAAAAAATACAAAAACAGAAAAAAAAATCTGACGTTCTAAAGGAGACCTTAACCTGGACCTCTGTACACGAATATCTACGCGCCTAGCCTATGCTATGCTTTATCTCCTGTTCCACGCTTGCAGTGACTTATAAGTATGTACTTCCTCTGTTCCCAATTACTTTGTTTTTACTCGTCATCCTCGCTTCTAAATACACTTTTCTCTATTCTCAATACATCTTCATCTCTATCTTTTAGTTTTCACTTCTGATTTTCAACACATCTTATATTTTTTATCATTCTTAATCTTTGTACTCATATTTAGAATAACAAGTAAAAAGAAGAGACGGAGAGACGTAGGGAGTACATAAAAATGTAGGCAACTATCCAATCCAACCCTTATGTGTGCATGACATAAGTTGGGAATTCAAAACATCCGATCAAAGAGGAAGAAAGAAGGAGGGGAAACTTTTATATGGCCTAAAAAATTTCACGACATCATAGCTACAGTGCAACCGGTATGATAACTGATTTTACGATATAAACAATTTACCTTGTCAAAAGTGTTGCTATGGATCTAACTAATCCACTTTAATAGGATGCAACTGATTACTGCATTTATGCAGATTACTCCCTCCGTTTTGTAAATTGTTACCGCTATTGACTTCTAATATAAACTTTGACATTCATCTTATTACTAAATTATGATAAATATTATATATTTTTTTATAATTTGCTTTATTATTGAAGGTATTTGAAACACTACTTATAACTTATAATTTTACACATTTGAATTAATTCTGATATTTCAAGTCAACAGTGAAAACAATTTAGAAATAGAGAGAGTACAAATTACTTGAAAAATATATTTGATTACATGGGTGGTGAACAATTCCATGGAAGCTTCAAATGTAATTAATTGCTCTAGTGTATAGAAATCATGTCGCAACTGAGAGTTAGCTTAGCTGCTTAGGGATTCCTAAGGATTGGGTGTGTTCATAGAGATGAGTGACCATGAGAATCAATCTTTTACAGCATTACAGGAACAGGCTGTCGGCTCATGGAGATGAGTGCTCATGTGTTCTGTGATGCTTTCCAGGGGAAAATGGAGCTCAACTATTAAGGCCTGTTTGGTAGGACTACTTAAAAACAGTTTTTGGCCCCGGCCTATAGAAAAAAGGATTTTTCTGACTATGGTTCTAGCTTATATGAAAACGCTTGGTAACAAAGACCCTCATAAAAATATGAGGTAATTTAGAATATTGAGTGCTAACAGAGATAGAGAGAACCAATGAATCTACCTTTTGTTAGCTCACTGCTTCTCCTCTTTTCTTCAAGCGGCTTCACACTAAAAATAAATAAAAACAATTCATTCTAAATCATTTGATATCTTAAGCCGATGGAGAAGTCTATGAAAAAGCCATATCAAACAGGACCTAAATCAATAGACCATGTCAATTACATGTGGCACAAAATTGCATATTAATTGGCTTGATTTTATATATATAGATGAAAAATCCGTTCATGATACGGATGTAAAAGTCACAGCATCTAAAAAAACTAATGGAGCAGTAAATACAGCCCACGGGCATTTCTTATCGCACGTTCTTTACGGCCCAGCAGCAGCCCACGGAAGCCCAACAGATAGAGGCAAGGCCACTCCTCTCTCGCAAGCGCTCCCACCACTCCCCGACCTCGCGCAGTTGCCTCCTCACAGCAACCAGGCCTCCCGTCCGCCGGACAGGACAGGAGAGCAGGGAGCAAGATGCCGGCGACGCCGACGATCATCGGCGCCATGCTGGGGCTGGGCACCCAGATGTATTCCAACGCCCTCCGCAAGCTCCCCTACATGCGCCGTATAGCTCCCGTCCCTCTCGTTCCTTAACCATCCCCGTGCTCCTTTCTCCGTTTCTTGATCTGCCTCCGCGTTGCGTCCGCGCTCTGTGCGTCGTCCTGGCGCTTGATTGAGTTGATTCCGTCTCACCTGCGGTGTCTTGCACCTGCCCTGTAGTATTCTGGTTGGTCTCAGGAGTCCTAGATGCGGCTTGCACCTGCCCTGTAGTATTCTGGTTGGTCTCAGGAGTCCTAGATGCGGTGTGGTTCTTGATTTAGATTCCGTGGACTCCGGATTGCGGCTTGAATTGTTGGCGGCATCCGGGGATTTGGTCCACATATTTTACAAATTTGGTTTTTCTTCAGCCTGATCCTAATTAAACCATTTCACATTATTTGAGGGCTGTCCGGTCGAAATTATAGGCCTTTTCGTTTGGGGTTTCCTTTAGATGTTCATGATTTTAGTTCTTAGCTCTGTGTCAGTATCCCTTTATATTTTATGATTCCTCCTGATGCAATTTCATTTCTTATTTGTTCTAGATCCCTGGGAGCATGTATTGGGGATGGGTCTGGGTGCAGTGTTCGTCAACCAGCTGGTAAAGTGGGATGAGAAGCTCAAGGAGGACCTCGACAAGATGCTCGAGCGTGCAAAGCAAGCCAACGAGCGCCGCTACTTTGGTTCGTGCCTATTTCCTCTGACATTTTGGTATTTGCATTCTTGTATTTACGTGTTTGCTACACTAATGCCAGTAGTGCCCCTTGTGATTTATCATTTCATCTTAGGAATGTAACTAGTAAAGTTTCCTAGTGATTTGTATGTCCACTAGGTTTTCCTAAACGGTTTTAAACAGCCGTTTAAACGGTAAGCGGAGGGTAACAGTTTAGGCCTGTGTTTAAACCTTTTAACCCCCGTTTTAAGCTTGATTAAACCGTTTTAAATGGCTGTAAGTGAAAATAAAACCTAAATGGAGGGTCACCATCTAACCACCGTTAACCGTTTAGGATTTCATGGGTTTTCCAAACTCTTCATGATCTGCAACTTTGCAATGCTGTTTATGGTGTATCAGTAATGAGCGCATGGATAATTGCTCATATGTCGCATTTGGTCTTTTGAAGTCCTTGAAACCCTATAACATGGCCTAATTGGTCTTCCTGGTGGCTGTGATAAATAGATCTACATAAGATCTATTTTTCATGTTTCAAAGTCTGAGACAAAAATCGATGTATCGGACAGACCTTGAAATAATTTCAAGTTCTCTACATTGTTAGATTTAGTGAAATTGGAATGGAAATATAGTCTAAGATGTAGAGTCGCAAAGATCCCAAAGTTTTCCGTGGAACAATGATTAAACATGAAGTTTAAGTACTTGAAATGCCTCAAGCTTTTTGCCCATTACGTCACTGGTAATTGGTTAATGCAAAGACTCCTAATAAACATCTAGATTTTTGCATTTCCCCTCGAACTTCTAGAGCTATGTCAAATCCATAATTGACCCAAAACTGGAACAAGGCTGCAGCTGAAATTTGATGCATTATTAGTACCCCTTTGGCAGAGCTCCCAGCTCTTGATTCTCAGGTAGAATCAGGGAGCTCTGCCAAACGCTGTTTTTCAAGAGAAGTGATTTTTGTCTGATTTTGTGAAGTGGTTCTCTGAAATGAACTAAGGAGCTGGGAGCTGAAAAAAGTAGCTTCTCCTGATTATGTGAAGTGATTCTCTGTTCTGATTCTAAGAGTTTATTCGAGAGAATCAAAGTGAATCACTTTCAGCCACAGAATCACTTCACAGGAGAATCAAGAGTGAATTCAGAAAATCAGGAGCTGGGAGCTCTACCAAAGGGGCCCTTAAGATCTCTCAGATGGGGATTTGTATGGTGGGATTTGGCTGTTACTTTGCTTGTGATGACGGGATATCCTTGGGAATCCCTACAGATTAAAAAATAAGTGCTGGTTGATCTTTTGAAGTTTTGATATTTGCCTATGCAGTTACATCAGATTATGCCATAATTCCCAAATAGCAGTCATAGTGAATTCACCCATGAAATCTCAAGCCTTTAATATGTGATATGGGAAAAAGTATATTATCCATGCTACGTTGATGTTTTTTCCAGTAAGCCACTAAGTCAGATTGCTATCTCGGATGGAGGATGTTCTTGTTCATGCTCTCTCGCCGTATCTGTGTTAGCTTAGAAAATCCTTGAACAAAATCCGAACCTAAATGTATCCTTGTTTGAATCTGTGCACACTTTCTTGTATCTTAGATAATTTTTTTCATCTGTCTTATTTCCTTGTTCAGAAGTTCTCAAGGACCAGTTGCATTGATTGGATTGCTGATCACTTAATATGAGTAGTGAATTACCGACAAATACTTGTGACATGTTCATCCTGTTATTTTCGTTCCATTGTGTCATTATTGGTTTGGGCCTTTGGGGTCCTTAGATGAACCAGAATTTCACATGAAGCAGTTCAATTTTACGGGAAATCACAGAAAACAGGAAAATTTCCTCTGTTCCAAAGGAGGCCTATGGAAATTCATATTATTTTCAATCTACTTGTAAATTTCCTTCTTACATTATTTGTTTTGATTTTTTTAATGAAACAGAAACTGATGCTTGTCAGATTCTGTTATAAACTGGTTTATTTAATATTTAATATCCATTGCCCTTGAAATGTCAGTCGAGCATTGAATTTGACAAATAACAGGAAGAATTTGAGTGGTTAATTGGAGTTTATGTTCCATGAAAATTGGAAAGGCTATTTGCATCCATACCATCACATTGAGGAGACGTTTCATCTAAATCGTCAAGCTAGTCAGTGACATGGGATTTGGTCCTCATATCATTGACAGAGTGGTGGTCTAGATGAAAAGTGCATCCAAAGTAGTGGTCTAGATAGAATTTTTACGCGTGGAAAAGCAATGATATATCTTGTAAAAGATAGGAACCAACTAAAAAGTACTCCCTTCGGTTCACAAAGGAAGTCGTTTAGGACAATGTTTTAGTCAAACATTGGGAATATAAACTACAAATAACTTTTAACATATTAAGTTTATGATTATAAAAATTATATGATTAGATTTGTCTTACAAAGTACTTTGATAAAAGTATAACTATGTTACTTTTTGATAAATATTGTTATAGAAAATAGAAGTCAAAATTATGCTTAGGAGGCCGTGTTGTTGTTCAAAACGACCTTCTTTGTGAACCGAAGGGAGTTTAAGGTAATGTCAAACTTACGTTGTTTCTGTTAACCTAAATGAGGCAGAAGTCTGCAGATAGATTTATGTTCAGGATATTCAAGTTGAAAGGTGTTACTACCATTTTAGTAAGAAAGTGATGATAACAAAAAGCAGGGCTGCAAAATGCATGTACCTGGATAATGTTGTAGTTCTGATTTGGATGTTTAGCTGGCATTGAAATGGATGTGCCGTTGAACCGTTTTAACCACACCATTTCAATCAGCAGATGTATTTGGTACTCATCTGACAATCTTCCTTTTCATTTTCTGCAGATGATGATGAAGATTAGATATTCAAATGTATTTGCAACCAACTTGTATTTTTGGCCACTTGTCAAGGACTCGGGACTGCCTCTTAGTTGCTGTATCATCTTCCACATCTCAGGTGTGGCGTTTTAATAAGTGTAGGAGTATTTGTTTTTGTTCCTTGTGAATCAAAGAGGTCATTTGCTTACTCAGGACCGCCTCTTTGGAATCTTCCTTTTCCAATGAGGTCCAAGGTCACGTTTTTGTTTCCTGTGAATTTCCTATGAAATCAGTGGTAGTGGAAACTTTTCTGTAAGACTGTAACTTCCTATGAAACAAAGGTTCTAATGTGTCCATTGATCAAAGGATTGTAGATTCCTGGAGTACGTTTTTCCATTGGAAATCCTCCATTCCAAATGTACTATAAAAAAGAGTGTCGCTATCACTTCCTAATACGATACTATCTCTATCTCTTATTCTTTACTTATCTCAATTCCAATGTACTGTACTCAATTTCCCCCTTGCACCCCCTACTAAAATATCGCTTATTTGAGAACGGAGTACATTCCTACCAGCAAAACAATATTTGATACGAGTAGTGGCGGAACTGGAAAACAATCTAAGATTGGGCCGCAGAAACCTGATAAAGTTTTTACCTAAAAAATTAAGTAATTTCTACTCTTTAAAAAGTATAGTTTTTTTTCTACGTACCTCTGGCAAATCGTTCTCAACAAAATGCATTAAACACCTTACAAATTTAACAAGCGAGTTATTCCGAACCTTTCAAATCTGGGCTTACAAAAACCATTGTAGTTAACAAAATACAACCACCTGAAAAAAATATTTGAGATCAAAAAAGTTATTAGAAAATAAAACAAATTTATTTTGGGTTAATATTAATATTAATGATAAAGAATTAGATACTTCAAATTTTAATCTTAATCTTAATATATTATTTTCTGAAGTTAATATTTTTTTCTTAGATTGTAGTGTTATATTTCACTAGTCCCGATACCAGTGCTAACGCTATAGTCTCAGTAAAAATATTAATTTAAAAAATTTGTTTATTTTATTGTGAAATGATTTATTATTAAAACTTCTTTAAGCTTGACTTATTTATTTTTGTATTTTCGTAAATTTTTTAACAAAA
>BCLF01000060.1:710613-742662 GCA_001602275.1 Zoysia japonica | reverse complement strand
AATAGAAAAAGGCATCCTATATACTCCTTCTGGTTAAAAAGAAGTTGTTTTGAAATATTGTCTTGGCAATCATAGAGAATGTAAATTACAAAATTTAAATTTATTAAATTTAAAAATATGAAAATCATATTATAAGATTTATTTTTTAAAAAATCTTTCATTAAAGTATACACATATTACAATTTAATAAATATTTTTTAAAAAAAATAAGAGTCAAAATTGTGTTTTAAGACCGTGCCATTATTTAAAATAACTTAGTATATTTTGAACTGGAGGGAGTGCTCACCCATCCCATTTTATAAGTTGCTCTTTATGTGGCTATGAAAATTAAGAATAGTAGAAAATGTGGGATGTATAGAATTGAGGAAATAGAAAGAGATAAAAGTATTAAGAGGAGAGAAAGATGTCTTATGAAGTAAGAGCAAGTTATAATTTGAAAAAATTGAAGGAGTTTTTATAATTTACGACAAAGGGAGTGCAACACAGACTCCCTCCCTCTCAATAGAAAGTTTGTTTTTATGTTTTGTTGACCAGAATCTTTTACCGATGATTTCTATAAATTTAATTAATTTATTGTTACTCCCTCCCAAGGTTTCAGTTATCGATTCATGTGCGAAAATCACCCGCACTGGTTTGGTCGGTTTTCACGAAAATCGGAAAAATCACTACAGAGTAAACAGGAAAAGTAGAACAAATTTGAAAATCAAAATTTTGAGTATCGGTTTTTCTGATTTACTGACCGGTTTTTTTGGTTTACTATTTTTGAATTTGAAACCAAAACGGTTTAAACGGTCTTCACCGATTTTTTTCGATTTATCGTTCGGTTTGACTGGTGTGGCAGGTTTTTGAATTTTTAGAATTATTTGAATTTACTAAACTAAAAACCGGTGAAACCGAGCTAAACCAGTTTCACCTAAAATCACGAAAACCTACCGGTTTTCACCGCTTTTGTAAACCTTGCTTCCTTCATCACTAAAACTAATAACGTCAACTTTGACTATTCTCAATACTAAAAAGTTTGATGAATATCATATATTTTATTATAATTTATTTTATTACTAAAGTTATTTGAATCACAACTTATAATTTGACACATTTGTATTATTTTTTTAATAAAATAAATTATCAAAGTTGATGTAAAATTCAACAATGAAAGCAATTTAGAAACGAAGGTAGTATATGAATTTTATATTATAAAAATATTTTTTATAGTGAATATAAAAAAATAAATATTTTGTGTATAAATTTAATTAAATTTTAAAAAAATCACTCGTGAAAAAGGTATAGTCAATAAAATATACTAGCATAGTGAACCGTTAGAAAAAAAAAATTAAAATACGAAGTACATCTGTTCGCTTTTGTCGGTGGGTCCCGATTAATTTCCATACTGGTCAAATTTTTTCGCACGAATTTAGGTCGCGCGCGCCAACGCGCGCAGCAGGCCCAAATTTCCCGCGTACAAGCCTTTTACTGCACCCCAAATCCCTAATCGACACATTTTCATTTATTCCCCACTCTCCTGCAGACCTGCCCGCCGCCGCCCAGCTCTCCGGTGACCCCGTCCCGTCCCGCGCCGCCCCGACCCCCTGCTCGCCGCTACGAACCGCTCTGCCCCGTTCGCCGACTCGGTAGATCCAGATCCGCCTCTGACTCCTAGATCCATCGCGCCATGGACACCCGCGCCGCCGCCGCCGCCGCCGTCGACGACTATCCCGTCCTGAAGGAGGACGACCGTGGGGTTCCACGGGCCCTCCACCTCTTTGCCGCGGCCGTTGAGGCCGAGTCTCGCCGTCACGCGGCCGCCGCCTCCCGACCCGCGAAATCCGACCTCGTCAAAGCATTCCGCGGCGGCACGACCCCGTCCGTTCCAATCGGCGAGTTCCTGGAGCGGATCCACCAGTTCATCAAGCTGGAGGACGTTCGTCACGTCGTCGAGATCCAGTCTACCTGCTATGTTCTCGCCGCGATCTACCTGACCCGCTTCAACCGCAGCTCCGCCGCGCGGGAGGCGAGGATCCGGGTGGAGCCGTCCACCGCGCACCGCCTTGTGTCCGCCGCGCTCTTCCTGGGCGCCAAGTATGGCGGCGCCAACACTCTCCCGAGTCGATGGACTGGGGTCTTCGAGACCAGCGCGGACGGCGCGATCAGGGCTCGAGAGATAACCGCGCTGGAGTGGTTGTTCGTGCTGGCTGTCGATTGGAACCTTCACGTCCGTGGCCAGGTCTTCGAGTCGTTCTGCAGGGTCCTCGAAAAGCAACCCCTGGCGGAGGAACGCAGGACCTGCAGTGGTGGCATGAAGAGGAAGTCGACGAAGCAGGAGGATGAGGATTTACGCCGCCGCGTCCGGCCGTGCCTGCCTCCTCCAGTCGTCGTGTCCAATTAGGTGTAGGAGTACAGTTTTGCTTTTAGTAAGTTGATTAATTGTTCCTGTTTACTTGCATCTACTTGTTTTTGTCCCTGCAGGTAATGGTGGCCGGCGAGCGTTGGAGTCCGATCAACAGTCTTTGAAGTCTCCAGGAACTGCTGAATGTTAGATATTTAGATGTTTTCTTGTATCAAACAATATAGATAGAGATAAATATGACTGGCCATAGATAGAAAGATAAGATTGGTTTCCCATGTATTAGGATGGCCGGTCATATGGTCTTATCTAGATGTACCCATCTATAGTCCTGCCTAGATTTATAGGCAACAATAAACACGTAACTGCCTCACTGAAGGCATTTCTTCTATCTAACGATTTTAGATCTGTAGATATATAATCAGATTATGGATGGGCATTCAAGCCATGCAAATGCCGCTACGATGTAATCACCTATCCATCACACGTGCTGCTTCTGCACCAACTTCTGCTTCTATATCCTGTAGTAACTTGATGATCCTTTTTGTATGCAGATTCTTGTCTGGTGTTGCCACCACATAATTGATATGGCTCAAAAGGATGAAACAGGATTGTCAGCATGGCTGCCACTTGTGAGAGGTCTGTTGAAATCTTCCATTCACCCTCCTGGTGCTTCCATGTTTAGCCATCAATCAACAGCGTTTGCAATCTTGTATTGCTTAGATAATCCACGTGTGAAATTTTAAATGCCTATTCCAGTAACAAGCTGCAACATATGTTTATTTTCATGGGAACGTTGGCTGAGAAAAAGAAAGAGAAGCAGCAGAAAACCCCAAAGGTGAAGCGAAAGGCAGCAGTAACAGCAATTGTAGAAGCTTTTCTCAAAAAAAAAAAAAAGGTAACTGCAGAAGGTAAGCAGCATTTGTCTGGTGTGAGGGTCATACAGAGAAACCTGGTGTACACAGTTGGTTTACCTGCGGATTTGTGCAATGAAAGTATGAGTACTATATCACCTTTTGCTCCTAGAATTGATCACATTGTGTGTTTTCCTCATCTGTACCTCTATATATTGAGAACCTTTGGCCTCCTGTATGAATACAAGTGTTTTTCATAACATGGTAATCAGAGCCAATTTTTAGGGACAGGGTTTCTCCTCCCTCTCAATCCTCTTCCACTTGCACTTCTTCACGAATTGTCGCTTTTCTCGAGGATTCGCCGGCTTCATCTACGGCCGTCGGTCCTCTCTACTGCGTCCCTGTCCACTGTTTCGCTGGGTCGTTCGGATCTGGCCGCCGCTCGAGCTACAGCCGCACCCAGAGGCGGCGCGCCTTGCCGAGCGTTGCTACTTCGGATCCTGTTGCTGCTCGTCGTCGGCCCCCACCATGCATCGATCCGCGTGCCCTCACCTCTGAAATCGCGTCGCCGGAGCCAGATCCGCGCGCCCTTGCCATTGGCCCTGCCACCGGTTTCGCTGCCTTGACTCTCGTCGGCCCCGTCTGATGGAATAAGTCTAGTGCAGGCGCTTTATGTTTTATGCTTTATGCTTTACGCTTTTCGCTTTAGCATCTTAGACTAGCTTTTCAGCTTTTCGCTTTAGCATCTTAGACTAGCTTTTTCAGCTTTATGCTTTAGCATCTTAGACTAGCTTTTCAGCTTTATGCTTTAGCATCTTAGACTAGCATCTTAGCATATGCTTGGCTGCCCACCAAGCCTATATATATGTATCCCCAACCCCTTGGGTTGGTCATGGCATTGTAGTGAGTAAGAAACATGTTGAGAGTTACCCTCAACACTGAGTGTCATCCAACACAATGCGAGTGTTGCGCCTAACACCGTCAGGCACCGATCCGCACGCCCTCGCCTCTGGAGTGCGCCCTTGCCGTCGGTCCTGTTGCTGGCTTCGGCGCCTCGATGCTTGTCGGTCCTACTGTTATTTTCGGCTCTTGGGTTCGATCGGACCCAATCGATTTGATCTACCCGCTTGGATCGTGACCTGATCTGCCTAATACGAGTGTGACCCACTCGTACCCGTTTTGTTTCTGGCAAAAATAAATAAATAAATAAATGCGCACATTTCAGGATTCTTTACGATTTCATCTTATCGCTGCTCTGTGTAGCCGCAAGCAGTAAAAAAAAAACCCCCTTCGCGCCGCTTTTACCTTGCGCTCTCGTCGTCGCCCGTCGCTGCTCATCTTGCGCTCTAGCCGTTGATATGACTTAGTCGTGACCATCTTCAGGTGGGGTTCCTGTTCTGCGTTGTACAGTCGTTTTCGATGGCACCAATTACCACGAATGGGTACCTCGAATGCGCATTCACATGCGTAGTCTTCGCTTATGAGATTTTCTCACTAGGGAATTTCAGTGTCTAGCTTGTCCGTCGCCTCTTGCGCTGCCTTTCTTCTCAGAGAAAGCTACTGATGCAGAGAAAAAGCAGCTCACTGATGATTATGAGGATGTGCAGGCTTCTTACGAGTCTCAGCTCGGTGCTTACAGGATGTGGTTGGATGAGGATGCTCGTGCTGCTTTCATTCTCACTGGCAGTATGGAGGATCGTTTTGCAGCAGAGATCGTGGACTTTGAGACCACATCAGATGTGAGACTTTCTTCGGCGTCGCTATGAGCTCTCAGATCAGTCACGGTATACTGTTGCACTTCGTCAGGAGCATCTTCTGCAGCAGATAGATGCCTCGGTGGAAGATTTCTATGCTCAGCTCTCCACTGTTTGGCGTCAGTTTAATGGTCTGTCTCCGCTACTCTCACCTAGCACGTGTCATTCGTGCAAAGGTCAGCAGAATGCACTGGAAGTTCGTCGTCTCTCTGAGTTTTGACCAGGCTGCGTGTCAAGTTTGAGCCTATGCGTGCTCAGCTTCTTACTCTTCACCCTTGTGTTTCTCTGATAGATGCTCTTGTTGCTATTCGTGATGAGGAGACATGTCTTCGTAATGCTGGTCTGTTGTAGTCAGCTTTAGTTTTGGCTGCTTAGTCTTTCTCTCGGGCTCCTGCTCCCCCAGCTGTGTCGAAAGTTTTAGCTCCTTCTGAAGGAGGGGGGCGTGGTCTTCATTGTGATTACTTTGGTAAAGATGAACATGTTATGGAGTACTGTTTCAGGAGGAAGAAGGAACAGACATGTGCTCGTCGTTCTTCACAGGGGTTTGGAGGTTCTGATACCGTAGATTCTCAGAGGAGTTCAGCTGGTTCTAAGACACAGGAGTTTCTTAGGCTGCTCAGTCGCCTTGTGGCCTCTACATCTGCTGGAGCTGTTGGTTCTGTGACTCAGTTGTCTGCACCTACAGGTTCTGCTGCTGCTTCTTAGTCTTTTGCTCAGGGACCACCTTCCAATTCAGATATTGCTCTTTGGATTCTTGACTCGGGTGCTTTTTTTCATATGACTCATACCACTCATCTCACCTCTTTTTGTTGTCTTTTTAGTTTTGTTTCTTTTCATACCGCTGATGGTTCCTCCTTTTTGTGGGGCAAGGGACTCTTTTTACTGACTTCTTTTCTGTTCTTGATGTCTCTAATTTTTATTTAACCATGCAACTGATGTCCGCTGGCCAGATTACTGACCATAACTGTCGTGTTATTCTTGATTCTAACTTTTGCTATGTTAAGATCGTCACACGGGTCGTCTGGTTGGTACTGGCCCTTGTCGTCATGATTCTCAACGCCTTTGGGAACTTGATTGGCTATGTATTCCTTTCGCTGCGCCTACCAGTCACATTGCTTCTGCCTTGGCTATTTCATCGACGTCATCTTTTGTTTAGTGGCATCATCATTTAGGTCATGCGTGTGGTTTTCGTCTGTCCACCTTGATTAGTCGTGGTCTTTTAGGTTCAGTTTCTGGTCGTGATTCTTTACACCAGTGTCAGGGATGTCGTTTGGAAAAGCAGATTCAGCTTTCGTATAATTCTTGTGAGTCAGTGTCTGAGCGTCTTTTTGATTTTGTTTATTCAGATGTTTGGGGTCTGGCTCCCTTTACCTCTAAAGGGGGTCACAGATATTATATCATTTTTATAGATGATTTTTCTCGCCACACTTGGATTTATTTTATGAAGCATCGTAGTGAGGTTTTATTCATCTATAAAACGTTTGCAGCTATGGTCCGTACCCACTTTGACACTTCTATTCATGTTTTTCGTGCAGATTCTGCAGAGGAATATCTGTCGAACGCCCTTAGCCAGTTTCTTTTTGAGCAGGGCACCCTTGCCCAGTTTTTCTGTCTAGAGGCTCATGCTCAGAATGTTGTTGCTGAGTGCAAGCATCATCATCTTCTTGAGACTGCTCGCGCTCTTATGCTGGCTTCCTTCGTTCCTCATTTTTGGCTGAGGCTGTTTTCATCACCACTTATCTAATTAACAGTCAGCCTTCTTCTCCTCTTTGAGGTGGGATATCTTTTGAGTGTCTTTGTGGTAAGACGCCTGACAACTTCAGCCTTCGTCTTTTTGGCTGTGTGTTATGTGTTGCTTGCTTCTCGTAAGCGCACAAAGCTGACTGCTCAGTCTGTTGAGTGTCTTCTCAGGGTATAGTGCTGAGCATAAGGGGTATTGTTGTTGGGATCCTGTTGCTCGTAGGATGAGAATGTCTAGGAATGTCGTTTTTTATAAGTCTAGACCTTTCTATCTGCATCCTTCGACTGATGATTCTCTTGTTTCTTTGGCTGAGTTTTTATCCTTTATACACTTTCTAGATGCTCCTATTGCGTCTTCACTTTTGGTGTCTTCTTTCTTGGCACCTCTTCCTGTGGCTTCTAGAGATCAACCCACCTTTACTGAGAGTTCGGTGGTTTCTTCTTCGGAGTCAACTGTTGTGGCTCCTGATTATACTATGAAGTCACCTGTGACTCAAGTTTATACTAGACGGTTGTCTCTTCTTCTAATGCTTCACCTTCTCCTAAGCCTTTGCCTGGTGTGTCTTTTTCCATTGATACATTTTTGACGGCTCCTGAGCAGCCTCCTTTTTCTGATCTTGACCATACCCCTCTTAGACGTGGTCATCGTATCCGAAAGCCTACTGACTTTTTCACCCCGGCTGCTTATTCAGCTTCGGTCCTTCCTGAGCTGCTTTTTTATTGTGATGTCGTTCTTCATCAGGAATAGCAACATGCTATGACATAGAAAATTGCTACTCTTGAGCGTGCTGGTACTTGGGATCTTATTTCACTTCCTTCACATGTTCGTCCTATCACGTGTAAGTGGGTTTATAAGGTCAAAACCCGCTCTAATGGTTCACTTGAGCGATACAAGGCTCGTTTTGTTGCTCGTGGTTTTCAACAGGAGCATGATCGTGACTATGGCGGGATGTTTGCGCCAGTTGCTCATATGATCACTGTTCGCACCTTGCTTGCCGTTGCCTCTGTTCGTTAGTGGTCCATCTCTCAACTCGATGTCAAAAATGCCTTTTTTAATGGTGAGTTGCAGGAGGAGGTTTACATGCGACCACCACCTGGGTATTCTGTTTCTGAGGGTATGGTTTGTTGTCTCCGTTGCTCTTTTTATGGCCTGAAACAAGCTCTTCGTGCTTGGTTTCAACGTTTTGCGTCAGTGATTACGGCTGCTGGCTTTTTTGCTAGTAATTATAATCCTGCGCTCTTTGTTCACACTTTGACCTGTGGTCGGACTCTTCTCCTTTATGTCGATGATATGATCCTCACTGGAGATGATCTTTCCTACATTGCTTTCATTAAGGCCCATCTCAATGAGACGTTCCTGATGTCAGATCTTGGTCCTTCAGTACTTTTTTAGAATAGAGCTATCTTCCACTCTGGAAGGTTTTTACATATCTCAAGAAAAGTATATTAAGGATCATCTTGATCTTGTTTTTCTGACAGATGATCATACTGTTGAGACCTTCACGGAGCTAAATGTCCATCTTCGTGCTACTGATGGTGAGCCTCTTTTGAATCCCACACGACATAGACATATTGTTGGGAGTCTCGTTTATTTTGGTGTCAAGCCAGTTTGTCCCTGCTCCTACCTAGATCTACTATAGCCACCTTCTTCAAGTTCCATGCTATCTTCATAGAACTATCTTTAGAAGGTTGTTCTTTTTTCGCTCTAGCTCCTTATAGCTTCAGATGTATTTTGATGCTACCTGAGCTAGTGATTTCTCTGATCATCGCTCTTTTTTTGCCTATTGTGTTTTTCTTGGTGGTTCCCTCATCTCTTGGAAGACTAAGAAGCAGATAACAGTTTCTTGTTTGAGTGCAGAGGCTGAGTTGCGGGCTAAGGCTCTGGTGTCGGCGGAGGTTACTTGATTGCGGTGGTTGCTCGAGGACTTTGGTGTTTCAGTGTCCGTTGCTACTCCTCTTTTGACCGACAGCACAGGGGCTCAGTATTTCTCGTTATCCGACGAAGCATGAGCTTATCAAGCATGTTGGTGTTGATGTTTATTATACACGGGCATAGGTTCAGGATGGGATTGTTGCTCCTCGGTATATGTCTTCAGAGTTGCAGTTAGCTGATTTCTTCACGAAGACACAGACTC
Organism: Zoysia japonica; assembly: GCA_001602275.1. Classification (NCBI taxonomy): domain Eukaryota; kingdom Viridiplantae; phylum Streptophyta; class Magnoliopsida; order Poales; family Poaceae; genus Zoysia; species Zoysia japonica. Next base: position 733,838 of record BCLF01000060.1, on the reverse strand, counting down.
GACAACAGCATAGATTTTTCCTCTTCAAACTCAGTGTTGTTGATCCACCATGAGTTTGAGGGGGGGGGGGATGTTAGACATATGTGTATATGTTTGTATTTTCTGTTTTCTTGAGGGGTTCTTTGTATATTTTTCTCACCTGTACCTCTATATATTGAGGCCTTTGGCTTCCTTCATGAATAAGTGCTATTCATAACAACTTATACATTTTAGTTATATTAATGCTAATATTTTTTTAGGTTCCTGTGCTCAGGGAGTAAAAGGTTCTGCAGGTTTCAATTTACCATCCAACTGGTCCTCCTTCCCAGCAGGTATCAGGGAAAACCAATATCAGTGTGTCTCTTTGAATCTCATTCTGAACATGGATCCTTGTGCATGTCCATGATTTTGTGATTTCTTGTACATCTTATTAATTCCTAATACTGACCATGGATGGGCATTCTAAGCCATGCAAATGCGGCTATGATGTAATCACCTATCCATCATACTTGCTGCTTCTGCACCAACTTCTGCTTCTATATCCTCTAGTTACTTGATGATCCTTTTTGTCTGCAGATTTTTGTCTGGTGCTGCCACCACATCGTTGATATGGCTCAAAAGGATGAACAGAATTGTCAGCATGGCTGCCACTTGTGAGAGGTCTGTTGAAATCTTCCATTCACCCTGCTGATGCTTCCATGTTTAGCCATCAATCAACAGCGTTTGCAATCCTGTATTCCTTAGGTAATCCATGTCTGAAATGTTGAATGCCTATTCCAGTGGCAAGCTGCAACATGTATTTATTTTCATGGGAACAGGAAGGTGGCCGAGAAAAACATAAAGAAGCAGAAAAACAAAAAGGTGAAGGCAAAGGTGGCAGTAACAGCAACTGCAGAAGCTAAGAAGCGTTTGTGTGGCGTCAGGGTCATACAGAGAAACCTGGTGTACACAGTTGGTTTACCTGCAGATTTGTGCAATGAGACTGTGAGCACTGTATCACTCTTTGCTGCCAGATTCAATTACATTTTGTGTTACTTATACATTTTAGTTGTTAAATTAACACTAATATTTTTTTAGGTGCTTGAGCTCAGGGAGTATTTTGGTCAGTACAGGGAAGTTCTGAAGGTTTCAGTTTCCCGTCCAACTGGGCCTCCTTCCTAGCAGGCATAAGGAAACACCAATAGCAGTGTCTTTGAATCTCATTCTGCACATGGATCCTTTGCATGCCCAGGATTTTATGCTTTCTTCTACAGCTTATCAATTCCCTAATACTGACCATTGATACTTAACACAGCAAGAATTCAATTTAAGTTAGTTTTAATCAGACTAGGTGAAAACTATGAATCCATGTTCCCGCAAATAGCTGTCATAACTTTGTTATGTGACCTGGCCTAGGGCTACTGATTTACATAGCCATTCTTAAAAGACAAAATAACAGATGCAACTCTTTATTGCTGTAAAATTCTGAATACCTCACCTGATTCTTTTGCATAGTAGTACACATTTTCAACAGATTGTAAAGGTAATTCCATCCTCTATCTGTACTACTTCTGCTTGCTTAATTTGCTCCCTTCTTTAATCTTTCTCACATTTAATGGACAACAGCAAGCAAGCTCAATGTATTGATTTATCTCTGGGTTCTTACCCGAATAATATTTTATTCAATGAAGTATGTACAGATAAATATTTTTAATTGCTGTTCTTGAATTATACTTCCTAGATCAAGTGCAAAAGTTTTGTGTTTCACTCAGTGCCTTTGTTGCTAATTAAGGGTGCGAAGATAAACTTTGTCACAATATGTTCTCTTGGCTTACTGATTTTATTTATGCCTTTGTTGCTAATTAAGTGTCATATGCCACTGTCCAATTCAGTTCTCTGGAAGTGGTAAGTCATGTGTACTCTCATCATTCCAGCCTTCCAGGATTTCTTTGTTTCTATGAGACTACCTATGTATATGCGTACTAATATTCAGTCCTCTACTAACAGAGGTGTCAATATTTACTTCCTAATATAATTATTTTTGGTGAATAAGTCTCATTAATAGCCTTTATGAGAATAACTGCAATATATAAAATTGCTCTTATCGATTTTGTCTCATATTGACTGCGAACATCAACTTCCTGTCACCATCTGAGACAACCGAACTGAATTGCAAGATATTTTTCAAGTTTAATTTATGTATATTGTGGATAAACCCAACATTTCATGGTCTCCTGCAGTTAATACCCTCTCCTTGGTAAGCTGTCGTATGCAAAGAGATTGCTCGCTGTTCTGATTTTTGCATTTACGAAATGTTCAGTCACCATATCCATGGGTCAGTTAGCCTGAATATACTAGTCTTATTGAGTTGGGTAAGTAACTTATTATGGGATTCTTCTTTTCTGGTTTTAGCTGAAATCAGCAAATGAGAAGCAAGACAAGATACCTCATGGAGAGAAACAATAGCTGAATTGATTGTGTAGGTATGTGATATCTTATACACTTCTGGCTTAGGAATGTTAAACTGTATTTTCCTTCGTATTATGAGCCTAGGACATTGCAGCAGGCATTTTTTGTTTTTCTTTTCATGATAACTGCTTAGAAGCTCTAATCTTAGAGTAAAACAATGATGGGAGAGCATTTACGATGAGTAAATATATGACCAAATCCTCCGCGACGAATTCTCCAAAGGTTTCACTGTTATCTATTGCTAATATTATATATTTTGTACATATTATGTTACAATATTTCCCTTGTTAAAATGATGCCATAATCTTTCTTCATTTTTCCAGTGCACTAAGGGCGCATTTGGCTCACGTCCAGACGGCACCACAGCTCGCCGCTCCATACCTGTGGCGCACACCAAACATCGCCACTACAGGTTGCTGAAAGTGCGGGGGGAGTCGAAGGCTGCAGTCATTTCTCCCGCAGGACGCTGAATGTATTGTAACATGTCAAGTTCATAATCATGTATAAGGCATTTTCATAAGCATCATTTAACACAAACATTGCATAATCATAGCATTTCAAATTTTGAAATTCAAATTTAAATGAATTTAAACCCATTCTTGTGAAGCAATTCAAAAATTTTGAATACAACTTGATCCAATCAAAAATTCTGTTATGTCTGCTATTTTTTGAATTTACATGATTTTTATCGAGTTTTTAGGTGTTGTTTTGATGCCCTAAAAATTCAAACAATCTTTGAAAACTGTTAACTTTGATGAATTTTCATTTTTATTATACAACTCCGTTTGAGGTGATTTCAATTGGAATGGATTCACCTTCCCATATTCTTTCACTAGAAAAATTGGTATAAATTTCCGAGCCTTGAAACTATGAATTTTTTCTTTTTTATTCAAATTTAGCCTTGAGCCCGGAGTAGTCCGAAATACTCGGGTCCCTCTCATCTTCAACCTCTAGACAGCCCTCGGAACTAGGAGGACGCGTGGGTATGGTGTGGCAGCCCTTCCTCCACTCTGTTTTCTGGCCATTTGACGCCGTTGGGAGCCTCTCTCGCTGCCCATGGCCCTCGCTTTCAACGCTATTGACTTTCTCGTCTATATTTATCTCAAATCCAGCCAAAATTTTACCTTATTTCTCTCTCCTTCCATTGTTGCGACTTTTACTTTAGAAACAAGAGGAACGTCAATTTCGTCGCCCTCATCACCGGGAATCGAAGTAGTAAGCTTTCCCGAGCTCCACCACAGCTTCCCCAAGCTTTCTCAAGCCCGAAGCTCACCGTCCTCTTCTTCCTCAACTCCGTCGAACTCCACCATTGTTGATCTCAACATCAAGAATTTTGTCCTAAGTTTTTCCTCTTTGTCAAGCACCTCTCCAAGCTTCTAGACATCGAGCTAAAGCTTTCCCCCTCCCTATTTCTCTTTGCCTTGGCCATTTGGTGCCTCATTGTTGAGCTTCAAGTGCATCAATGGTTTCTTTCACCATTGTTGGGGATTTTTTGAGAAAACTTGTTGCATGTCACTTTTACCACCTCAAATGGCATCCCTAGGTCATGTTTATGTTTTTAGTATCTTTATTTGGCTTCTAAACAACATCTATTGCTCTCGAGGGAATTATTCCTATTGTTCTCGAGCTTTTTCTTGTTTCAGACCTGGACAAGTCCGCCCAGACCGGACTAGTCCGAGCTGTCCTCTTTGCACTCTCTCTGGAGTCCGCACAGGCCTCCGAACAAGTCCAAGGTCGGACTAGTCCGCCCTTCCTGCACTAGTCTGGACCTGTCACATTGCAAAATTCATATAAAATCATCTGAGCTCGGATTAATGTGAAAATTGTTTTGTTAGTTTCATATCTTTGTCCTCTACATGAGAAAAATTTGATCCAGCCCAAAATCCAATCATTAAAATTAGTTTTTGATTTTAAAACGAATAAAGATCATAATCCTCATTTTCAGGCCAGCTGCACTGTTTTGCTCATTTCCAAATCAAATCTTGCTCATTTCAAGTCATTCTTTTTGCATTGCAATTCATGTCTATCAATTCTCATATCATTTTCACCTCATTTTCAATCATTATCATGTACATCATTCATTTGGTGCATCTTCTTTTGTCTAGAAGGTGAGCTACCACACAATGACGTTGGTGGTTCGGAGGGTGCAACGGAGCAAACGTTTGAGAGTGAAGAACCTGCAACTCAAGGCAAGCATCCTGCATATCTTAACCCTTTTTGGATGAGTCATAAATGGTTATTGTTGAGTTAAATAATATGATTGCATTAGTTGGGCATTAGGTAAGGTTCTTGCTATCCTAATTGTTGCATTATCTTTCTTGTCCTTTGTTATCATCTTACCTTATTGATGAGTTGGGTAAGTTTAGAAGTCGGGTTTTATCGGTATTGTTTAGTGTGGCTTCAATTTAAACGGTAGAAGTCGAATGGTGGAAGGTCATCACTGTTTGCGTGATATAGCTGGTTACATGGGAAGAACTAACCATGCTCATTAAAAGATGGATGTTGGATGTGGTTTGGTTTAAGGAGAATTGCTTGTTGGAATGTTCCTAGTTCTTGGCACTCTTCGTACTTCCACATGCTGAAATAATAGATAGGTAAGCCTTTTTCCTTATCTAGCTGCGACTATTTCGCTTGCGAGTTTGGGGTATAGGAGGTGCTAGGGATGACCCCCGTGAGGGCCTAGTGCGACCAACTCGTCTTGACCAAACGTCTGTTCAAATGGTCGGAGCGTATTTGGAAAGGGTTATCACATTGAATCACTCACTACTTTTGATGGGTTGTATGGTGAGTGATCATGTGGCGTGTGAGTAAAGATGTACTACCTTGCAAGATGTAAGAACAATTCGAATTGTCACGGTCTCGGTTATGACCAAGGCTTGGTACAGCAACAACATCATGGTATAATTCCCTAGTTGTAGTGGATGGATATTGTGATATGTGAGCTTATGAACCTTTACTCATTCTTTATTGTTGGTATGGTAGTGTCGCCCTTATAGCTTCACTTATATTAAAGTTTACAATTCATTTACTATGCAAAGTTAATACTTTTATGCAAAATGTTATCCTATGGCTTATTCTTGTGTAAAGCTAAATTGCATACTCCTTGAATAGATTTAGTGGTGTAAGTCTTGGTGAGTACCTTTGTACTCAAAATGCTACTTGTTGAGTTTTGCAGGTGAGGACGAGCTCGTGTTCGGGTTCTTCTATCCTCTCGGAAACGATGGTGGACAGGAGTAGGCGGTGCTTAGGGGTTGAGCACTGAGGTCTTTGGGTTTTCTTTTTCGGTTGCGTTGTACTCTTAAACAAGAGCCACACACTTCACCTAGCTATGCTCTTATTCATGTTGTTGGTCTTTTAAGCCGTGTTCAGCTCAAAACCTTCATTTTGTTGTAAATATTTAAGTTAAAATAACTTGTAGTGCAACTTTGAATTTGCTCTCTACCCATGTCTTGTGATGATGGTGGTTACAATTGTGGCTTAGCGATATGCATATTGATCTTGTGCATTGAAATGCATATCGAGGAATACCGGAATTATATGCAATATGACCGAATATTTTTAGCTGGCAGCTTGGAATGAGCCTTCACACGTGTTGTGCTGAAAGGTCGACGTGTGTCAATGATCATCCCGTGTTTAGCCGGCGTATTTGGTTATAATGTATATGATTTGGAATGCTGCTCCACAACGTGGCTATCAGAGCAAGGTTAGTAGAGTGAACCCCGTTAGTGTCTAAGGGTAGTTAGTAATTAAAATTTGACTACTCAACTAAGTTTAATTATGGAACTAAATCAATCTTGAATTAAGGTTGCTATTTATTTCCCACCTTTTCCTAGTTGTCTCTTCTTCTACCTTTTGGCTGCACTGTAAAAACTTGTTAAAATTTGGATGTCACTTGTTTTTCTTTCTTGGCTAAGTGGGTTAGTGGGAGTGTGTTGCGATGTGCGAATCAATCATGTGCATGTATTTCTCATGTTATTGATCATATCTTGACATGTCCTCCTCCTATTGTTGTTGATGGTTAGCAAATCTTTCTTTTGCCATCTAAACTATGATCTTGCTATCCTTTTATCAGATCTTATCCTGATCGATATTTCAATCTTTCGATCTTTTTTTTCCATCAAATCTGATCCGATCTCTAACCTTCGGGAAATGGCGACAGGATGAGGGTGAATGGAGATAACAGTGGGGCGAGCAATGAACAGAACCCACCGCCACCACCAGCCCTCACTCTCACGGATGTGCTCATGCAGATGGAAGATACCCGCCAATCTCAAAATGAGTTTCTCCGCATCATTGCACAGAACACCACCCAACGTCCGGGTGGTGGAGTGGATTGTCAAGATGACTACTCAGACTTTCTTCGTACCCAACCACCGGTCTTCACTCATGTCAAGGATCCTCTTGAGGTGGATGATTGGCTCACCATAGAACAAAAGCTCGACCTCATCCATTGTGGACAGCATGAGAAGGTCTTGTATGCTGCCCATCAACTCCATGGTTCGGCGGGTGCTTGGTGGAGCAACTACCTCGCTTCACAGCCCGCTGACTATTGTGCCACTTGGGCGGAGTTTCGAAAGGGGTTCCGTGAGTTCCACATTCCTAAGGGACTCATGGACATCAAGAAGGAGTTCATGGACCTCAAGCAGCGCAACATGACGGTTCGTGATTATTCTCGAGAGTTTAACATGCTGTCCCAATATGCTCCCAATGAAGTGGACACCGATGAGAAGGAGTAAGAACGATTCAAGGAAGGCCTTAGCTTCAAGATGCAAGATAAGATGTCCGCTTTGAATTTTTTAGATTTCAATGAGTTGTTGAGCACTGCCATTACCGTGGAGCACAAGTGGAAGGCTCATCAAGAAGACAAGAAGCGAAAGAGAGGACCACCTCCTTCAACAGGTGGTAGCTCACAGCAGCATCCACGTGTCAACCTTCCTCCTCCTTCGCGAGCACCAAACTCGCCACCACCGCAACCCATGTGGATGGTGAGGCGTGCTGCCCCGAACTTTCCAAGATCCCCAAGCCCTCCAAGTGAAAATGTTCATGGCTCGTGCTTCAATTGCAACGAAGTGGGGCATCACTCTCGCCGATGCCCATACCCACCGAAGAATCCTGGGGCAAATCCTCTTCGACCGCTGCTGCCTCTTCTTCAACCACCATGCCAAGGGGCCAAGCCTGCCCCAAAACGTGGTTGTATCAATTATATCACCACATAGGCTGCTCAAGAAGATGTAGGTGTGTTACTTGAAACACTTCTTGTTCATTCTCATCCAGCTGTTGTTCTTTTTGATTCAGGGGCATCACATTCTTTTATCAAGAAAGATTTCATCATAAATCATGGCATATCGAGTAAGGCAATGTATTCACCGTTGCATATTGAGGCACCCGGAGCTGAATTATTCTCTAACCAAGTTGTCTCTCCGACCAAAATCATGATCAATGAGAAGACTTCCTTACAAATATAATTGTCATTGACACCCAAGGGTTGGATGTTATATTGGGTATGAATTGGTTGACCCATTATAATGCTATCATCCGTTGCGGCCCTCGTACAGTTGATCTCAAAATTTCTTATGGTGGTCGCTTGACTCTTTGTCTTGATGGAGGTGATTCTTATCTCTTTGCTTTGGAAGGCACTACTGCAAATATTGCTGCTATCCCCGTGGTATGTGAATTTCCGGATATTTTTTTTTCTGAGGAGTTGCTAGGTATGCCTCCAGATCGTGATGTTCAGTTTGTTATTGAGCTTGAATCTGGAACAGCTCCTATCTCTAAGTGACCTTATCGAATGTCACCTAGTGAGCTGGCTAAAATTAAGGAGCAGCTCAAGGCATTGTCGGATAAAGGTTTTATTCGATCGAGCTCCTCACCTTGGGGGTGCCCGGCTCTCTTTGTTCAGAAGAAAGATGGCAGTTTGAGGATGTGTGTTGATTATCGCCCTCTTAATACTGTCACTATCAACAACAAATATCCTCTTCCTCGCATTGATATTCTTTTCGATCAACTTTCTAGTGCTCGGGTTTTCTCTAAAATTGATCTAAGGTTGGGCTATCATCAAATCAAGATTCGAGAAGAAGATATTCCCAAGACTGCTTTTGCCACTCGTTATGGGTCCTATGAGTTCACTGTTATGTCTTTTGGCCTCACCAATGCTCCAGCCTACTTCGTGTACTTGATGAATTCTATCTTCTTTGAAGAACTCGATGTATTTGTGGTGATCTTTATTGATGATATTCTCATCTACTCCAAGAATGAAGAAGAGCATGCTAATCATTTACGGATTATTTTGGGAAAACTCCGTCAACATCGCCTTTATGCTAAATTCACTAAGTGTGAATTTTGGCTAAAGGAGGTATCTTTCCTTGGTCATATTCTTTCAAAGAATGGTGAAAGTCCAAAGCTTTCTTGGACTTGCAAGGTATTACCGTCGATTCATTGAAAATTTCTCAAAGATTGCCAAGCCGATGACTGAGCTGTTGAAGAAGAGTTCTAAGTTTGTATGGTCAGAAGAGTGTGAGAATGCATTCCAAACCTTGAAGTCTCTTCTCACTTCGGCACCAATCCTTGCTCAACCCGACATCACCAAGAGTTTTGATGTCGATTGTGATGCCTCTCGCATTGGTCTTGGCTGCGTGCTTATGCAAGAAGGCCGAGTTGTTGCCTATGCCTCTCGTCAACTGAAGCCCCATGAGAAGAATTATCCAACTCATAATTTAGAGCTTGCCACTGTTGTTCATGCTTTAAAGATTTGGCGTCATTACCTTCTTGGCAACACTTGCAACATCTACACCGACCACAAGAGTCTCAAATACATCTTTACTCAAGTTGATCTCAACATGAGGCAGAGAAGATGGTTAGAGCTAATCAAGGATTACAAGTTGGAAGTTCATTATCATTCGGGCAAGGTGAATGTTGTTGCCGATGCACTTAGTCGGAAGGCTCATTGTCATTGCCTTTCGGTCAAGCGCCCATCTCTTTCTCCTTGTGATGAGTTTCAAAAACTCAATCTTGGTATGATCAAGGAGGGATCCCTTTTCAATATCCAACTTCAGTGCACTCTCCTTGAAGAAATAATGGAATCCCAACGAAGAAACAAAGGAATGTCTCTCCTTCGAGACAAAGTGAAAACTGGAGATGCTAAATGCTTCACTTTGGACGAGCAAGGCATCTTATGGTTTGAAAAACGTCTTGTGGTTCCTAAGATTTCGAAGTTGAAGAGAAGAATTCTAGATGAAGCTCATGACTTCATGTTTTTATGCATCTGAGAAGTACAAAGATGTATAATGATCTCAAGAAGCTCTTTTGGTGGACTCGTATGAAGCGTGAAGTTGCCCGTTATGTGTTCAAGTGTGATGTGTGCCAACGGATCAAGGCGGATCATTTGAAGCCAGCGAGTACTCTCCAACCATACCTGTGCCATCATGGAAATGGGAAGAAATCGGCATAAATTTTATTACCGGTTTGCCAAGAACATCTCAAGGGTATGATTCCATTTGGGTCATTGTTGACTGGCTAACCAAATCTGCTCATTTGATTCCCGTCAAGACTAAGTATCGAATGACTAAGTATGCTGAGCTATATCTCTCTCAAATAGTTTGTCCTCACGGTGTTCCGGTGAAGATTGTTTCAGATCTTGGTCTGCAGTTTGTCTCTCAATTTTGGAAGCATCTTCATATGGCAATGAATACCGATCTTCTTCATAGTTTCGCCTATCATCCTCAAACGGGTGGTCAAGTGGAAAGGGTAAATCAAGTATTAGAGGACATGCTTCGTGCGTGTGCTCTCACCTACGACAAGAAGTGGGATGTATGCCTACCGTTTGCGGAATTTGCTTACAACAATAGTTATCAAGCTAGCATCTAAATGTCACCATTTGAAGCTCTCTATGGAAGAAGGTGTCAAACTCCGTTGAATTGGTCGGAGCCCGGTGAGGACCATTTTTCGAGCCTGATCATGTGTTAGAGGCCGAGGAACATGTGAAAACTATTCAAGCTAATTTAAGGTCAGCCCAATCCCGTCAAAAGAGTTATGCGGATCATCGTCGTCGCCCCTTATCATTTCAGATTGATGACTATGTCTATCTCAAAGTTTCTCCTTTCAAAGGCTTGAAAAGATTCCAAGTTCGAGGCAAGTTGGCTTCGCGATACATTGGTCCCTTCCGCATTATTGGCAAGCGAGGAGAAGTCGCTTACCAATTAGAACTTCGACCATCTCTTTCAGCTGTCCAAGATGTTTTTTATATATTCCAACTCAAGAAGTTTCTTGGAGTTCCATTCGAGTTAGCAAACCATGAAGATCTTGAGCTTGAACCTACAAGGAGCATCCCATTCGAATTCTTGATGAAGCTGAACGGAAGACCCGAAACCAAACTACCAAGTTTCTCAAAGTTTAATAAAGTGGCCATGCTAAAAATGAAGCAACTTTGGAGCGAGAAGATGAACTACGTGATCAATATCCGGAGTTGTTCTTCGAATCTTGATTCGGTGAGTCTTTGATCTTTGTAAACCAACTTCCAAACTACACTCAACCGTATTGTTTTCTTGATCTCCTATGATACTCTTATTTCTCCCTATTTGAATTGAATCTCGAGACGAGATTCTCTTAAGGGGGAAAGAGATTCTTTAACATGCCTAGTTCATAATCATGCATAAGGCATTCTAATGAGCATCATTTAGCACAAACATTGCATAATCATAGCATTTCAAATTTAAATGAATTTAAAACCATCGTTGTGAAGCAACTCAAAAATTTTGAATACAACTTGACCCAATAAAAATTTTTGATGTGTCTACTCTTGATTCCTTGAATTTATGTGATTTTTACCAAATTTTTAGGTGTTGTTTTGATGGCCTAAAAATTCAAACAATCCTTGAAAACTGCCAAATTTGATGAATTTTCATTTTTATTATACAACTCCGTTTGAGGTGATTCCAATTGGAATGGATTCATCTTCCCCTGTTCTCTCACCAAAAAAATTGGTATAAATTTCCGAGCCTTGAAACTATGAATTTTTCTTTTTTAATTCAAATTTAGCTCTGAGACCAAACTAGTCCGGAGTACCAGACAGCCCTCAGAACTTGGAGGACGTGTGGGCATGGAGTGGCAGCCCCTCCTCCACTCCGTTTTCTTGCCATTTTACGTCGTTGGGAGCCTCTCTCTCGCTGCCCATGGCCCTCACCTTCAGCGCTGTCGACTTTTTCGCCCATATTTATCCTAAATTCGGCCAGATTTTTACCCCGTTTCTCTCTCCGTCCATTGTTGCGACTTCTACCTTAGAAACGAGAGGAACGGCGATTCTGTCGCCCTCATCGCCGGGAATCCAAAGAGTAAGCTTCCCCGAGCTCCACGGCTTCCCCAAGCTTCCTCAAGCCTGGAGCTTGCTGTCCCTTCTTCTTCTTCATCAACTCCAGCGAACTCCACTATTGTTGACCTCAACATCGAGAACTTCGTCCCAAGCTTTTCCTCTCCGTCAAGCACCTCCCCAAGCTTCTAGACATCGAGGTACAGCTTTCCTCTCCCTATTTCTCCTTGCCTTGGCCATTTGGTGCCTCATTGTTGAGCTTCAAGTGCATCAATGGTTTCTTTCATCATTGTTAGGGATTTTTTGAGAAAACTTGTTGCATGTAACTTTTGACACCTCAAATGGCATCTCTAGGTCATGTTTATGTTTCTAGTATCTTTATTTGGCTTCCAAACAATATCTATTGCTCTCGAGGGAATTATCCCCATTCTTCCCGAGCTTTTTCTTGTTCCAAGCTCGAACAAGTCCGCCCAGACCGGACTAGTCCGAGCTGCCCCCTTTGCACCCTCTTTGGACTCCGCACAGGCCTCCGCACAAGTCCGAGATCGGACTAGTCCGCCCTTCCCAGAATAGTTCGGATCTGTCACCTTGCAAAATTCATATAAAAATCATCCGAGCTCCGATTAATGTGAAAATTATTTTTTAGTTTCATATCTTTGTCCTCTACATGATAAAAATTTGAGCCAAAAATCCAACCATAAAAATTAGTTTTTTATTTTAAAATGAATAAAGGTCATAATCCTCATTTTTAGGCCAGCTGCACTGTTTTGCTCATTTCCAAATCAAATCTTGCTCATTTAAAGTCATTTTTTTGCATTGCAATCATGACTCATTCCAATTCATGTTTATCAATTCTCATATTATTTTCACCTCATTTTATATTATTATCATGTCATTCATTTGGTGCATCTTCTTTTGTCTAGAAGGTGAGCTACCATAGGGTGACATTGATGGTTCGAAGGGTGCAGCGGAGCAAACATTTGAGAGTGAAGAGCCTGCAACTCAAGTCAAGCATCCTGCATATATTAACCCTTTTTGGATGAGTCATAAATGGTTATTGTTGAATTAAATAATATGATTGCATTAGTTGGGCATTAGGTAAGGTTCTTTCTATCCTAATTGTTGCATTACCTTCCTTGTCCTTTGTTATCATCCTACCTTGTTGATGAATTGGGTAAGTTTAGAAGTCGGGTTATCGGTATTGCTTAGTGTGGCTTCAACTTAAACGGTAGAAATCGAATGGTGAAAGGTCACCACTGTTCGCGCGATATAAGTGGTTACATAGGAAGAACCGACCATGCTCATTAAAAGATGGATGTTGAATGTGGTTTGGTTTAGGATGAATTGCCTGTTGGAATGTTCTTAGTTCTTAGCACTCTTCGTACTTTCACATGCTGAAATAATAGATAGGTAAGCCTTCTTACTTATCTAGCTGCGACCATTTGGCTTGCGAGTTTGGGGTGTAATAGGTGCTAGGGATGACCCCCGTGAGGGCCTAGTGCGACCAACTCGTCTTGACCAAACGTCTGTTCAAATGGTCGGAACGTATTTGAAAGGGGTTATCACACCGAATTACTCCCTACTTCTGACAGGTTGTATGGTGAGTGGTCGTGTGGCGTGTGGGTAAATATATACTCTCTTGCAAGGTGTAAAAATAATTCGAATTGCCGCAGTCTCGGTTGTGCCGAAGCCTTGATACAACAACAGCATCATGGTACAATTCCCTAATTGTGGTGGATGGGTATTGTGATATGTGAGCTTATGAACTTTGACTCATTCTTTGTTGTGTCGCCTTTATAGCTTTACTTATATTAAAGTTTACAATCATTTACTATGCAAAGTTAATGCTTTTATGCAAAATGTTATTCTATGACTTATTTTTGTCCAAAGCTAAATTGCATACTATTTGAATAGATTTAGTAGTGTAAGTCTTGCTGAGTACATTCATACTCAAGCTGCTACTTGTTGAGTTTTGCAGGTGAGGACGAACTCGTGTTCGGGTACTTCTATCCTCCCGAAAACGGTGATGGACCGGAGTAAGCGGTGCTTAGGGGTTGAGCACTGAGATCTTTTGGTTTGCTTTTTCAGTTGCGTTGTACCCTTGAACAAGAGCACCACACTTTACCTACCTATGCTTTTGTTCATGTTGTTGGTCTTTTGAGCCGTGTTCAGTTCAAAACCTTTATTTTGTTGTAAATATTTAAGTTAAGACAACTTGTAATGCAACTTTCAAATTTGCTCTCTACCCATGTCTACCCATGTCTTGTGATGATGGTGGTTACAATTGTGACTTAGAAATATGTATATTAATCTTGGACATTGAAATGCATATCGAGAAATACCGAAATTATATGTAATATGATCGAATATTTTTAGCTGGCAGCTTGGAATGAGCCTTGTCACGTGTTGCGTCGAAAGGTCGACGTGTGTCAATGATCATCCTGTATTTAGCCGACGTATTTGGTCATAATGTATATGATTTGAAAGGCTCCTCCACATATATGACTGATGTTTCGTCTGCCAAACTTGTGGCGTGGCTGCATCTTTGGCTTGGTGAGCATCGGTGGGAGCCAAACAGGCTCTAAGATCCATTTCACCCCCACCCCACTCGAAGAACATGTTTGAACTCAGAAAACCTCTTTGAAACTTGAAGCAATACTATTATTCAATGTCATATAGTAAAAAAATATTTTTATGTACCTCAGCAACACGCTGGAGTTCACCTAGTTTATTCCAAAGTAAGTGCAATGATAATGTTTTTATCTGAAGGCATGTTCAAGTGCTTCCGTTCTTTTCTGCACATATGTTGGTTGAACTAAAAAGGTAAAAATTATTTGGTGCAATCCAAAAAGTTTGGAGGCAATTATGTTCTAGTTCACATGTTCGTGCCGGTTAATTTATATATCAAGAACCATTGAGAATTTTCCTTCTTTTCATCGTGGGGCGATTTTTTAGTTAATTGCTGCAGGATTTGTGTGCGATTCATTGAACCGGCCGTAATATGTTTATCTATTTGGTTTGCATGCTTAGAGGAGTAACTGGGGAAATTTACAAGCGGCATCCCGCTGGCTCGGACCGGGTTTTTGCCTTCCTACGCTATAATCTCACCGTGGCATACCATACGAGTACATGGCAAATCTATTGGTACTCTATGGTAGGTAAGAAGTGTAATTTAGATTATAACCCAAATATGGCCGTTTGGCGTATAGCTTGTTTCTATTGTTATGTGAATTATCCTTCTTCTGCATCTTAGGAGGTCTTTCTTGCTGTTTCAGACTCTTGTTACAGAATATGCCCCAAATATGGCTATTTGGCGTATAGCTTGTTACGGAAGCTAGTTGCCCACACGACAAGCATACTTGCATGATCCCCTGACATGTGAAGCTGAACAACAATCATGGCGGCTTGGTTGACCATCTATTTTATTTGTAATTGCAAATGCCTCATATCTTGAAATGTTTACTTGTTTAGATTCTGGCAAATGCACCACCCCTAGCTACGTGCAAGCCATTGATACATCGAGACGTACGTGCTGCTGCTCACGTCGTTGTAAGCTGCTCCTACGTGCTTGCAAGTACTCCTCTGTTCTCAAAATGACGTCGCGGTTGACTTTTAAATTTAACTTTGATTATTTGTTTTATTTAAAAAATTTATTCGAATGTGTAAGATTTTAAATTGTGATTCAAATAGCTCTAATGATAAATCAAATTATATAAAAATATATGAATTTTATCAAAAAAAATTTAAATAAAACAAGTGGTCAAAGTTGAATTTAAAAATCAACGATGACATCAATTAAAAAAACGAAGGGAGTACATCCAACCTGGACTCAAAAAAGTACATCCAACTTACCAAAACAAAGAGAAAAGGTGTAAGTGACCAGCAATATAAGGTCAGTGGACTACCAATCCCTCGCAAGAACAGAAACCTCAACCGCGAGCTGCGAGAAAGATGAGGATGCCGGCGGCCGTCTCTTCGGCACTCTCCCTCTCGCTGTTCGTCCTCCTGATCGGCGCCCCGGCGTCGGCCAACAATGGCAACGGCCTCGGTGGAGGTGGCAACAACAATGGCCAAGAAGGCTACGACACGCTGCCGGCCTGGGAGAAACCCGTGGACGGCCTCGACGCCGGCTACTACCGCAAGTCGTGCCCGGAAATGGAGGCCATTGTCCAGAAGGCCGTGAGGAAGGCCGTCGACAAGGACTACACCCTCGCCCCGAGCCTCATCCGCCTGTTTTTCCACGACTTCGCCGTCCAGGTGCCATGCGTGCCAGATAAATTAAACCTTGCATATCTAGACATTGTTATTTGCAAGCACTAATTGTTACTAATATGGCTTGTTGCTTTCGCGGCAACAATGATCAGGGCACGGACGCGTCGGTGCTGGTTGACGCGCCGGGGAGCGAGAGGCGCGCGGACGCGAGCAAGACGCTGCGGGGGTTCGAGTTGATCGACGACATCAAGGCGCAGCTGGAGGCCAAGTGCAGGGGCACCGTTTCCTGCGCCGACATCCTCACCGCCGCCGCCCGCGACGCGTCCACAGCCGTGGGCGTGCCCTACTGGTCGCTCCGGTACGGGCGCAAGGACGGCTCCGAGTCCCGCGAGGACGAGGCCGACCGCTACGTGCCCATGGGCGGCGAGAGCGTCACCGACCTCATCGCCTTCTTCGAGTCCAACGGGCTCAACGTCATCGACCTCGTCGCGCTCTCCGGTACGTTTCGTTTCGTTTCCGGCATCGTTTATGACACGATCCGTCGACGTGCTCGCAAGTCACATCGATCACACTTGCCGTTGACGATATATACAGGAGCTCACACGATCGGGCGCGCGACGTGCGGCGCGGTGAAGCGAGGACTGTGCCAGCGCAAGCGGTCCAACGCGCTGGACGCCCGGTACGCGGACTTCCTGACGCGCAAGTGCGCGGCCGGCGGGGACGACGAGTACGTGGAGCTCGACGGCGAGACGCCCACGGCGTTCGACAACGGCTACTACAAGAACCTGATGCGCGGGATGGGGCTGCTGCCCACGGACCAGAAGATGCTCCAGGACTCGCGCACGGGAGGCTTCGTCGCGGGGTTCGCCAACCAGCGGTCCGAGATCTTCACGCACCAGTTCGCGCAGTCCATGCACCGCCTCAGCGAGGCGCAGGTGCTCACCGGCGACGAGGGCGTCGTCCGCCGCAAGTGCTCCGCCCTCGACTAGTGGACATGTGTATCCTCTGATCTCAGCAAATGAGTGCACGTGCATGTGTTCGGCTCTCAACAAACTTCCATTTTGATTTCTCGGATCAGATTGAGAAAAAATGATTGTGTTTTCTTTAATTGAAAACTTTTTTGTTAATGTGTTTTTGTCTCGTGATGTTTGTTATTTAAGCTATTCGATCATATCTGTATTGGCCTATCTTAATTGGCTTTGAAGCCATGCGTAGTCAAATTTCTTCCACCTCTCCTATTTTCTAGGTCTCCGATGACAACACATGTAAAATTATATAAAACGAAAGGTATCACTTAATTAAACATTAAGTCATATTTTTTCTTCATCACAAATTGTACAAAAATATAGTAGTACCTTTTTAAGAATAAGGAAATGACAAACAATACAACGGGTAAACAGAAGAAGTCCATGGGCCAAATAATGTTGCAAGCCCATTAAACGAGAATGTTGTCATCCTTAGATATAGCGAGAAGGGAAGAAAACAACAACGAAGCTAAAAAGTTATAAGACTATGCAAGCGTGATAAGTACAAGACTAGACGATTAAGTAATTTTATAGCATATCGGTAATAAAGCTTGGAGTTTTAAAACCATAGAGCAACCATTACAACTTTTGACATTTTTTTTAAAAATATGGCATTGCATGGTGGTTGTTTTCAAAATCATAGTTTCTTGATATACTACTATGTTTGTTGATAGTATAGTTTAAAAATTGGTTTCAGATTATTATGTGATTTTGCGATGGGACAAATAATGTGCTACTATGTTTTTAAAACCACAGTACTGTCGAATTTGTATTCTATTTGGAATTTTAGATGTTTGGCAGATTTTGAATAATATTTACTGCTTTGTCGCAGGCTGGTTTTTGGGATCACATTTCCCTTATATATATCTTCCTGATAATATCTTTGGCAGAGCACAGCTTACTTCAGGAGTGTTTTTCGTTGAGCACTGCTCCGATATATGTATAGCAAGCTGGCTTATACTCCCTCCGTTTTTAAATTGATATCACAGTTAATTTCTAACATCAATTTTGATCATTTGTCTGATTTAAAAAATTTGTTAAAATGTGTAAAAGTTATGATTCAAATAACTCTAACAGTGCATGAAATTATAACAAAATATATAATATATATTTTTCAAAAAAATTTGAATAAGATAATCGTCAAGATTGATATTAAAAATCAATAACAACATCAATTTAAAAACACAAGTAGTAGTTGCGTTTCATTTTCCTAACATCCATATCTTTGGCAGAATATAACCGACTTCGGGAACATTATTCGTGATCCCCGTAGCATGATTGCGAAGGGTACGACGTGGTTCTGAACTGTGATTCGCCGGGCCCCGTAGCATGATTAATTGCTCGATAAGGACCCAAACAAAAGCAGTGGCCTCCATCCATCCGTGCATCTAGAACGCGCGATCATGTGATGCACGTTTTTAAATTTTTCTAGGCTGAAACGATCGAATTGGTCTGCAGAGTTCACACACCCGGGCCTGTCAACTGTCCAGAGTATGGTTTTCATTTCCTCGGCTGATGTAGTACCCCCTTCTAAGCAAGGAGAGTCTTTGTGCTTTTTTTATCAATCTTTGAATCGGTAGTTGGTACGCACATAAAAAACAAAGTGATATTATTACACATATATGTTCAACGTACAACAAGACTTTGGATTAGTCTAACAAACATAGCTTATATTACATTTATTAAGTCGGCGCATCGATTCTTATTCAAGCATCACACCTACTCGATAACTGCTAGCACACCACAGGCAACACTCGAGCGAAGTGTGAGACTTTTAATTTTCGTAGTCGGCATCATCCTCATTGTCTTCATCTTCTGAACAACAACAGCGAGAGATGAGGTGAGTACAAACGTACTCAGCAAGCCCTAACGGTAAGGAGAGTAAGGTTCACAAAGAGCGAAGCAAAGAGAGGCTTGAAGTTTAAGTTTTTCGAAAAGCTAGTTTTTATGTTGGGGCTTCCTAAAGAAAAAGTCTTTAAACAAGATGAAAAATAATTTTTATTATCTTTTAGTATAGTGGACCTGAGGAAAGCTCTCATCCCTTTCATCAGTTCTCTAAGTTTTTAGTCGGGCACTGCCACGCATTCATACAGGCCCTCAGCACACAGTCAACGCTTTTCAAAAAACGAGCATATGCACCACTCACTCGTCAAAGATAGTATAAAAAACTAATCGTAGGGTACCCGAACAAATAGCATACCAACACGGTGACAACGGCCTATCCGGAAGAATTTTATACTTTGCAGAGGTTATACACTATACTCACAAGTTATGCTACTCCTGATCAACAGAGTTACATAACGCTTACCCCACTACTACATAGGCTTTCACAGATTTCACTCAAGATGTACATAGAGGCTATCTGTCGGGGTATCACCCTCCCGATGACGCGATAGTACATTCTCAGAACCAGATCGTGAAGATTTACCACAATCACATCTTTTCTTGGTCTTCTACTACGTCGGGTATTACCAAACTAGAGGCTATATCCATGGGCTTATAGTCCCATGACGTGGGCAATTACATAGTCGAGAGCCAGGCAGCGAGTTATCTCACGCCCTTCTCCTGTCCCCTTGTGTCCTACTGACCTCCTAATGGCTCGATGTGTAATACTTACGTAGCGGAGATAAGTCTTGTCCAATATGTACAGGTTCTGTGGTTGCATAAAATTGCTAAGCCGAGCGCTAACGAACCGGTCCTTATATGACAGAGATGGCGGACTCGTCCACGGCAGGTGGACCGCACCGAAGACTATACACCTATCATCATCATCTCTGGTGAGCCCCACCCCACGACTAGAATCACTCATCTTTAGCTAGCACCAGTTGCACTAATCCCATCCCGTTTTATTTACACATGCCACCAAACACAGTTTAACGCATTTTGTAATTAAATGGTGTATGGTGTAAGCAGTGCAAGACACTGCAATTGGGGTCCTAAGCATTTTACTAAACAAGGCAACTCTTCATTCTTTAAAAGTATTTAAAGACGAAAAACCTATAGTTAACAAAGGTGCATCGCCAACGGCTAACAAGGTGATAAATTATATTAACTACAATAAGTAACTGATATTAATATAAGTACCTAGAATCAAGTAGGTATTAAACTACACAACGTTTTAACACAATTTGTAAAATAAGCAAGCATTAGGCGCTATAGGTGCAGCAGTAAAACATGGATTCAATGTGGTTCAAACGGGTGTTAGGACTTGCCTTCTGCGGCGTTCTCAAGCTCTTTCTCGTACTTGGGCTCCTCGGGCTCTCCTTCTTCGGGCTCTTTTTCGGCTACAAACAACAAACAACTATAAGCCTACCAAAAGAAAAGCTACAAAATCTATAAATAAAGCAAAAACCGAACAAAAATATGGAGTTTGGATGGTCCGGAATGGTGGCTCGTGATAAGGATTCCAACGGTATATTGGTTGTGATGATCGGAGCTAGGATGTGGCGGTAGAGTTACTGACAAGGCGGCTGTGATAGTGCTGTAGAAAGTTGCGTCGACACATGGTTCGGCATGTGTTCATAGCCCCTGGACACACGGGTGTCCAGAATCAGAGATTTCTCCGTGGACACAGAGAACTGTGACGTGTCCGTGGACACGTGAAATCATGGCCGTGTCTGTGGATACGTGGATCATGGCGTGTCCGTGGACATGTGGACTGTGACCGTGTCCGTGGACACATAGACTCGTGAAAGTCATGTCGTGTCCGTGGATACGTGGACATGTGGACACGGGTTTGTAGCCGGTCCGTGTCCGCGACCGCGGATACGGTATCATAGCTGTGTCCAAAGTGGACACGCGGACACATGCGTGAGTATGCGGCGACTCGCCATGTCACGCGGCTCTTCGGTCGGGGGCCTGGACGCGCACTGGGCGTTCCAAACACACTCTGGAGCGTCCCGGACGCGCTCTGTGCACGCTCCGGCGTTTTGGACACCTTCCGAGCGCACACTGCCGTCCTGGCATGTTCCAGGCGCGCCGGCGTGCTCAACCCCAAGGGTGTGTGAGGTATGGCCAAGGGTTGCGGGTGCGTGTGTGCAGGTGGGAAGGTGGTGGCGCAACGCGCGCTGTGGCCGACGGCGAGCCTGGCGCGGTGACCGTGCTCGAGGTCTCGCTCGGGCCAATGGTCGTGCCCCGAGGGTTGGCACCGTGGCCCAGCGGCCGAAGGGGACGCACGTCGAGTAGCCAAGGGGGGCGCTCGACTGCTACCTCCTAAGCTCGATGAGCTTCCTAGCAGGCTAGGGGTGCTCTAGGGTGGCGGCCAGTGAGTAATGGCCTCCCGATTTGGGCTGGCACCGGTGGGGTGCGGCAGCCGGCCGGTGACGTGGAACACAAGGTGAAAAACCGAAATTGGTCGCATAACTAGTGAGAGGGAGGGACCTCAGGTGAACAGGGGAGCTAAGAGTGTGTGGCTGTAGTGAGGATTGGCTTTTATAGCCAGCAATTTGGGCGGAGAACCCCGACCGGCGCGGCACGGCGATGTTAAGACGGGCTCGCGCTCTAGCTGTGTGTCGGCCAGCTGGCGCAAAGGGAGGGCAGTTGGCCGGCTTCGTGGCGTGCTTCGGCAGTGTCGAGGGGCCAGAGGCGCTTCGGGCGCGGCCTGTGCGCGCCACGGCGTCCCAATTCCGGCCGGCAACGTGACAACCCGGAGCTCGGCCTTAAGTGCGTGATGTGATGGCGAGCAGCGGTGAATTAGTGTTGACAGCCGTTGGTCGGCTTGCGAAGCTTGTGAGGAGTTACTCCTGCCGGCGAGAGCGGTGGTTGCCGTGGCGGTGCCCCGGTTCCGACGGCGTACGACGACGGCGTCGCGCATCCGCGCGATTTCTCCCAAAACTGGCTGCGGGCAGCCTTGGGCGCGAAGCGGTGGTCGGACGGCAGGTGACGGAGGGTGTTGACGGCGTCCCGGAGCCGTCGGACGACGTACGCTGACGGCGTGGCCGGTGGCTCGCCGGCCAGGTGGAGGGCGGGCTTTGCCCAGTGGGGCGCTGAGGGGAAAGAGAAACAGGGGAAGGGAGCGCGCGTGGGCTGGGCCGAGAGAAGCAGAGGCAGGCCGGCCCAGTAGAAGGTTGAGCCCACACGGGAGAATTTAAATTCTCCCAATTTCTCCAATTTGCTAAGGTTCAAGGATTTCCAAACTCCACAATATAAAGCAATTAAATTTCAAAAACGGAATACAAGAGAACCAGAAAATCAAACACTTGACAAGTTCAAATTTTTAAATTTTGAAACTTTCCATTTAGCTATATTATCCTAGTTTAGTTTTATTTTGAAAATTTTCAAAAAGGGGCTAGAAAAGCTAGGTTCACAAAATAAAATTTTAAAAACTTCATTTTCTTGACTTAGGAATTTTGGGATGTGAGAGCTGATGACACTGGACATATTATAGCTTGATTGGTTGATAAAATACTCCAATCTTATCCCATCTGGCCGATCGATGTTGATGCTAATTAAGAGCAGGTTTTAATTTGATTTGACTCCGTGTTTGCAGCGACAATTTTGCAATCTTCTTGCTGAAGCTTCCACACCTGCACAGATTGTTGGATTACAAAATCAAAGTATTTTAATTTGTACCAATAATATTTATAAAAAATTGCATAATTTTTAATATAAAAATATATTTTTTATAAAAGATTATTTAATGATAAATCTAAAAAATATATTTTTATAGATAAAACATTATTAATTATATATTATTACTGATCAAAGTTATAAAATTTTGACTTTGACGAAATATAAAAATGCTTATATTTTGAAACGGAGAGAGTATATATCATCTCCACTACGATTATATTTAATATTAGGGCTACTAATTAAATCGATGCCATGGAAATAAAAGCAGAGAAAAACATGCGGAAATAAGCGTGAAATTTGCGCGGCAAAGAATTAAAGAAAACTGCTAAGGTTCTTTTTTATTCATATGTCTACGGAAAGGCGGAAAGCGACGGTGCACGAGCGGCACAAGGCCGCATAAAATACGCAGCAACGTCGCCGTCGCCGTGAGAGTCTACGGAGCTGTTGGGCCGAACGTGTACACATGGCAGCGGCTTTCGATCGGCCGGTGAGAAAAAGAATACTGTATTCGCAGCGGTTGCAAGGTCAGGATCCGAGCTGGCATATACTCGCAGCTCACCAACCCATAACCTGCAGAGACTGAGGGTGCTAATGACAAGTGGCACGGCAGGTGAGCTACGAGGTCCGGTTGATGAATTCCCAGCACGGCCCATGGTGAAATAAGAATCGGGAGGAAGGTTATCCGGGAG
>BCLF01000060.1:650844-710019 GCA_001602275.1 Zoysia japonica | reverse complement strand
CAAGAGTGTTTGGTAAAATAGCTTATCTAATATGGATTATAGGTGGTAGGAATAGAGAAGTGGTAAAAAGCTACTATTTATAGCTTATTGATGCTAGTACAAAATATAGAAGTGATTATAGGTGATTGTATGCATAATCACTTATGGTTTAAGTGTTTAGTAAAGATTATAGCATAAGCTATGATAATCATTAGCAAAATCAGCCACATAATCTCCACCAAAGGGGGTCTAAGTGTTTGGTAGAGCTTATAGCACAAGCTATGATAATCATTAGCAAAATCAGCCTCATAATCTCTACCAAAGGGGGCCTTACACAAATCAATCAGGAGATCTGAGCGATTATGCACGAACTAGCTGTGCATCGTATGCTCTCACGTAGGCCATCTTTGCTAGGATTATGATTATTAAAAAAATTGCTTACACTTTAGATTATTCAGGAAAATCACTTATCTAACTTATCCACGTAATCTGTTTTTTATGTCAGAAGTGTTTGGCTAAATAACTTATTTGATATGGATTATAGATGATGAAAAGGGAGAAGTGATAAAAAGCTACTATTTATATCTTATGAGTGCTAGTACAAAATGTAAAAGTGATTATAGGTAATTATGGACATTATCACTTATGGGTTCTAAGTGTTTGGTAGAGATTATAGCATAAGTTGTGATAATCATTAGCAAAAGCAGCCTTAGGGTCTCTTTGGTAGAGATTATAGAGGTGATTATAGAGCTGATTATGTATAATCCCTACCAAATGGCTCACCCATAATCACTTATTCCCGAAAATCAGTAAAAAGCTCATTGTAAATATGAACTAGCAGAAAAAGCAGTAAATTTGCCACTTATCGCAGCTTTGAAATGTCAGTTTGTGTTAAACAAAGGTAATAGGGACATTTTAATACAACCATTTATTATTAAAAAAACGTCATAAGCAGCCATAATCTAAGTTTGCCAAACAGTTCCAACAGAACTTTATTATTTTTAAAAGCTGCTCAACCACATAATCTAAAACTAAAGCTAAATTTTGATAATCTAAAGGCCTACCAAACGGAGCCTTATAATCTCCACCAAACGGAGCCACAGTAGAATAAAGATTTGCTGGGGCCTTGTCCTGATTCCTTCACCATTTCATCTTTGGTAACCTAACAGAATTTAAACTTTGTTCTAAAAAAAACAGAATTTAAACTTAAAACTGTATCGGGGCACGTGCACGACTCTTACACAAGTGACAAAAAAAGCCTGATGAAGAACATGCGAAGAAACAAGAAAAATTCGAAACCGCAAGCGACACAAGTGGAATGAACAGCAGCGGCAGAGCCAACGGAGAATGCAAAAGTGGTCAGCCTCGCTGGCAGGATTGGTTCACATTACCTTGTTTATGGATTGGATTGTAAAAATATGCACATATACACGTCCCTTTTTCCATTGGATTTTACTATTATTTTCTGCGATCCATCGAGGAAGTAGTATTAGTGATGGGTGGTCACTTCACACAAAAAGGGAGCCTGAGACTTCTGAAATACTCATAATAAAATCTGCAAAGTATAGATGAAAACAAGGGAATATGCCCGTCATGAAACTATTTCATACGTGTCAATACCATCAAGGTTATAATTTTTTCTTATGTCAATAAACTGTAGGGATTGTTTGGTTGCTCACGAAATTTCGTCATTACCATATTTTTCAAGTTCATTTATCCGCAGGGCGCTCTCTCTACCCTTAACCTTCGCCGGACCCTCCCGGCAAGGCACTCCACGACAGTGGCAAGTGGCATGGATATCTGGATGGAACTTGGAAGCCAAACAGGCCCATAGTCGGGCATACAATTTAAACATAAGAAATTTAGTGTACATCGAACTATTAATAAAATTATTTGTAAATTTGATGAAATAAAGATGACAGCCCCTGAAAAAAAAGAAACAGCTTTTGGACATCAGGCTAAAATTATTACAACTAGTACAAAAAAATTGACAGCAAAGGCTTATCAAGCAGCACGTCAATTTCGGTGTCTATATCACAAAAACAAAAAAACAAAAAAAAAATTTTGGTCTCGCATTTCCCTTTTTTTTTCAAGTAGCCAGGCCGCGCCGCCTATATAATCCGGCGCAGTCGCCTGCCGTTAGCCTCATCCATCCGACAGCCTCCCTCGATTTCTCCCCCATTCCCAGTTACCACAGCTCGCCCTCACCGAGACCAGGCCCCCGCACCAGGGGAAGATCGATGGCGTCCGCGTCCAAGGAGGAGGTGATCGGCAAGCTCAACGTCCGCGTGCTGCGCGGCAGCAACCTGGCCATCTGCGACCCGCTCACACACACCAGCGACCCCTACGTCGTCCTCCAGTACGGCGCCCAGGTCCGCCGCCGGTCACCCTTGCCCTTCTCTCTCCCCTCTGCCTTTGTTTGTCCCACGGCGCAGCGCAGCATTGCTGGGATTACATTTCCCGGTGATCAACGCGGCTGGGCGGCGAGGAGTAGTACAGGTCACGCGCGTGGTCCGTGGGCAACGCCTCTTTGTTCTGGGGAATGGCCAGCTGGGAATCTGATGAGACGAATTCCCATAATATCCTAGGTGTCTGATCCGTGAATCTCCTCGTGCTTCTGACGGAAAAGCGTTTCTTTTCGCTGTTATTCTGGGAGCGGTCCCTGCCGTCTCATGCGTCCTGGGATCTCGTTGATCTGTGGATTGGATGGCAAGTGATTCAACGGTCATTTCTCAGCTGCTGCTCAGTAATCGGTGGCAGTGGTTCGTACTTCGTGTAAACTAATTATGGATATTGAGACTAGCTGCGGTCGTGAAATTGCAAAGCCAACGAATTAGAGCGCGCTGCGCAAATGGTCAACGTTACGGTTTGTGGAAGGTTAACTGTAGAGTGGAGGGCCATACCCTACACTTAGTTTTAAGTTTGCATTAAAATTAAAGAAAACTGATATAACAAATATTTGGGTTTCGGTCCTGCACAAGTACGGCAGAGGAATATTTTTCTATGGATGAATCCCAGCACCCATTTAGCAATCAGCACATATTCCCCTGGGTCCGTTTGGAAGTAGGAATTTCATGGTAATTTTGCAGTAATTTTATAAGAATCAATTCAATTTTATAGGAAAAATGCAGGAAATGAAAAATATTCTTCGTTCCAAACAGGACATCAGGGAATTTTTCATCTCTATTTCCATAGTTGACTTAATGATATATTTAGCTAACATGTTGTTTCTTCGTGTCACTCTAAGATATCAATCTCTGAATGTAAACCGTAGTTTCTTTAATTTTTTCTAAACTCTAAACCGTTTTCAAGGACCTAGCCCATTGTTGCCACACCCACATCTCAAGATCACCAACTCAATGAGTAGTTTAACGCCCTTAGATCTAAACGCCCTAAATATTCTCATAGAAACAACTTTTTTTTGTTCTGTTGACATTAAGCCCAACAAGAATGCTCATCCAATTTATGTCTTTAGCTAAACTTTTCTTTTTGACGATGGTACAGAAGGTGAAGACTAGTGTCCAGAAGAAGAATCCCAATCCAGTATGGAACGAAGTGCTGCAGCTATCAGTCACAAACCCTACAAAGCCAGTGCACCTTGTAAGTCTACTGTTTCAATTACATCATCAGAGTTTGCTCTCTAGAAGTATTTGTATGCATAAATGGAAAACTTGGTGTTCGTACCAAGTTGAATATGGTGCTGTTGCTATCTTCTGGTTTAAAAAAGGATAGGGAACATTTGTGTCAATTCGCTGATAGTTGGTGCAGATATAAACTGGATTACTTATGTTTATAACTATACAATAACTAGGAAACGGATTCCTTATTTCTGAATCTCTTATTGCAGGAAGTATTTGATGAAGACAAATTCACAGCAGATGACAGCATGGGTGTGGCTCAGTTTAACTTGACTGACATCTATGATGCTGCAAAGCTGGACCTGAAGCACGCCACTGACGGGACTATGATCAAAACTATCTACCCAGTTGGGGTGAACTACCTTGGTGGTGAGAGCCATGTTATGTGGAAGGACGGCAAGGTTGTCCAAGACTTGATCCTGAAGCTGACGAAGGCTGAGAGTGGCCTGATCATGCTGCAGTTGGAGTGGGTTCATGTTCCTGGTGTCAAACTGTGAGGCGTGTCTGAATGAAGGTGGCCATCGCTCTGATGGAGCTGCCGTTAGGTCCTGGTATTCAGTGTATCATTATTGTAAACAGAGTGCTGAGTGTTGAGGTTTGCAGCGTATGTGTCATGTGCTGCTGGTTTGATTGTGAAGTTTACATTCACATTATGTTAGTAAGAGGTACTTCCTGGTGGGTGTGAAGTTTGTGTTTTCAGCAATAAGAAACGCCCTGTTGGTATTAGCTCGAAGTTGTAAAGTAAGAACTGAGAATTGAAATAAAAGCGACCTGATGTTCATTGCCCTGCGTAAATTTCCAGGCTGATACTGCAAATGGCCCTATTGGTCTTGCCTCCGTTCAATAGGATCAGTATATGCCAACCGACCTTCGGTCTGCACGTCGACGATAGCACTCTTTACTTCATGACTATTCTCCGTTTTCTGCAGCAGAAAACACATTCACCACTTTCCCTTACACACATAGCAAGATCTGGAAATATCTTGCCGATGTGGTGCAGAGATAATGAAAAGATGAAATATGCTAGTAATTTTGTTAATTCATTCTTTTTCTTTTTTTCGCTGCTAGTGGGTGCGTTTGGTTGCTGGGTCTGTTGCTATGACTGCAGCTACGCACAGTGACTTTTTGTGTTATAACTTATGCGCATAAGGTGAACACAGGGCCGGTCCTGTTTGGAGACCCAGTGCGATATCAAGTTTGAACTCTTTGCATCATTTATAATACAATTACCTAAAAAAATTATTTTCTAATTGCATCAATTATAATTTACTTGTATAAAAAATATTAGCCTAAAATATCATAATATTTGGAGTATTTGTTTCACTTAAACATTATTTATGGTTAGCAAGAAAGAAACACAGTTCAATTTGTTTTTTTTTTGGAAAAAACTCAATTTGTTAGAACTTTTAGTCTTAGCTTGCTTTTTTAAAGAAGAAAAAAAAGAAAACTCACGATCCAATTGGATTTGTGACAAACTTATTTGAACAGCGGCAACCAACCGGACAATAATCTATTGCATTGCCTAATAGACCTTTTTCTCGCCGTAGTTATGCGATCGTAACAACTCAAATACTATACTTACTAGGCTCTTCTTGTCATTGGCGGAGCCACATGAGGCCCCTGGCTCTTAAAAATTACTCGACTTAAGAATTTTAATAGCTATTTACTATTAATTTTTATACTTAGTGTTGATACTCAAAAAATGACCTCACCGAAGTGTCCAGTACAATACCGGAGCCTCCGGTAAACCCTCTTGGATTTGGGCACTTTCGCTCACCGGAGTATGGCATGGTGCCGGACTGTCCGTCGGCCTTCTCGGGTTTGGGCACTCGGCCCACCGGAGTGTCCGGCACTTTGTCGGATTGTTCGGTAAGCCTTCTCGGGTTTGTGCACTCGACCCACCGGAGTATCCGGCACTATACCGGACTGTCCGATAAGGCCTCTCGGGTTCCGGTGTTTTATACACCGAAGTGTTCAGTACAGCGTCGAAGTGTCTGGCAGACCCTCTCGGATTCTCGGATTTACACGACGGAGCCTCCGGCGTTGTATCGAAGACTTCGGTTACCGGAGTGTCCAGCACTTTACTGAAAACTCCGGTAGTGTCGATTTAGAAAGCCTTTTAGCAGATCAATTCCAAATTCTTTTTTAACTTAAGAGATCTGTTGCCCTGCGAGAGAAGACCATTCCACCCCTATAAAACAGAGGCCCATGGTCAGTTGAGGGGCATCCCAATCGATCAAACCATTTACCTTTACATTTTGCGTTTCTCTAACCCTAATCCGCTCACTCGACCCCCGTTTGCTGTTCTTCCTTCGTCCCGGCGACGTTTGAGACGATCCTGCTGGCCTGACCGAGCCGGATCAACCTAGGACAATCCTCCTCCAACGGGGTCCCTCCCGAGGCAGGATTTTCTAGGTACTGGCCCAACCTGACATTGAAGAGACGCCGGTGTTCCCGCATACGGACGTGCGAGCAGTGTGTTGGCCCAGACCCGATTCGGTGTCAACACACTTTTTGGTGACTCCGCTGGGGACAAGTGATTCCGGTTGCACAAACCGAATCGTCGTTTTCACCATGACCTCTGAGATCTCCACGACGAACATCGTCATGCCATCTTTGGAGGAGTTGCCTGAAGAGACGTGCAAGGCGTTCTTAGAACGCCGGAGAACCCCCGAAGAGGCGCGCAAAGCACGCGAGGAGCGGGAGCTGCAAGAGTACTTGGCGTGTTTCAAGAAAGACCACCAAGGCTCGATCTCTCAAGCGAAGGAGCCCGTTCTTCCGGCAGCCGACGACGACCGGCCATGGGTGCTGTCAATGTAAGTACATCTTCGCGCTCTCTCGTTACTTTTGAAGACTTTTCATATTACTTTGACAGCATGAAAAAGGTCTTGACAAATAATATACAATACATAATCCAAGAGAACTTGTCTAAAGCTAAAAATACCAGTATTGCGTCATTGTCTCATGTTGCACGTGTAGCTAGTACATCGGCTCGTACTATCTCTAATGTAGAACATCCTACGTATGGCATGCCGTTGAACTCGTTTAGTAAACAAACTAGTTTTTCACCACCCGTGCAAACCAATGCCTTAGTAATGTCTCCCACTAGCGTAGAACCAATTACTAGCATCCCCAATCCGGTCACAAACCGATTGAGTGAATTGACTAACTTTGTTCCTCCTTACCATACCGTTGCATATAGCATACCGCCCATCCCACCAAGCGGTACGGGAATCCCTCATGGCCCTGTCCCTAATAAAACATTTAGCACCATGAAAGCAAGCGCACATCCTTCACCATCGAGTAGGTCTACTAGAGCACCCATTGCCAACATAGAGGAGTGTATGGCGCGCATTAAGGAGGACTTAAATAAACAGTTTCGTGAGATGCTAGGTGTGAATCTTAAGGGGAGGGACCGAATTTATCAAAAACCATACCCCACACATTTTGATTCGGTCCCATATCCCGTAGAATGGCGTGTTCTCGACTTCGTCAAATTTAATGGCAAAGATGGCAAAACCACTTGGGAGCATATTAGTCAAATGTAGCACAATTACGAGAAGCGGGTTTTAGTGAAGCTTTAAAAGTATGTTTGTTTTCATTATCGCTAATCGGAACCGCTTTCTCTTGGTTTTCGTCATTTTACTCAGGCTCTATTTAAACTTGGGAGTCATTGGAGCGTAAGTTCCATGATCATTTTTACTCCGGGGACAATGAATTAAAGTTTTCACATTTGACATCGGTTCGACAAGGAAAAGAGGAACCTGTCGTTGACTATCTTCAGCGGTTTAGAGACGTTAAGAACCGATGCTTTAATTTAACCATTTCTGAAAAAGACTTAGCTGACATAGCTTTTTATGGTTTACGGTCGCATCTTAGGGAAAAGTTGGAAGGTTACAATTTTTTCACACCCACTCACCACCAACAAAGGGCTTCGGCTCAAGAGAGCCGAAGTAAAGAAATAAAACATGAGCCGAAGTAAAGAAATAAAACATGATTATAAGAGCCGTCATAACATGCATGTCGTAGAATATGATTCGGATAGCTTCGATGATGATTTTAATGATATTTTGCCTGCCGAGTTCGTTTGGTCATCTAAGGCCAAATCGTTTGCTTGTGATTCTCTCAAACCGGTTCACAAAAATCGGAAAGACGATGTAAAATACACTTTTGATGTAGCTTAATGTGATACTCCCTCCGTTCACAATTATAAGTCATTCTAGCATTCATTCAAATTTTGTTCCCCAATATATGTCATTCTCACTTTTCAATACACTTTTCTCTCTTTCCAACACATTTTCTCTCTTCTCAATAAATCTCTATCTCTATCCCTTTCCTCCTTGTTTTCTGTGCACCATACTTTTTTATTTCTCCTTAATTCTCGTGCTTAGAGCTACAATGACTTATAATTGTGAACGGAGGGAGTAAAGTATTTGATGAGCTGCATAAAGGTGGATACATTAGAATCGCATATACTTTACCTTCGGCGGATGAGATTAAGCGTAAGGCATATTGTAAATGGCATAACTTTTATTCTCATGCTACTACTGATTACAATGTTTTCCGTCGACAGGTCCAATCGGCCCTTAATGAGGGATGATTGAATCTTAAGGAGCTGCAGATCGACAAGCACCCCTTCCCTGTCAACACTATAGAGTTCAATCCCAAGGTGTTGATTCGGTCTCATCAAGCCGATACCACCAAGGGGAAGAACGTGGTCATCGAGGAGAAGATGCCTATTTATTCGGGTGAGAAAAGGGCTTCTAGGGTGGTGATGCTTTAGAAATCCTTCGATGGTCAAGAATCTCTCAAGGTCACAATTCCAGACTCTAGATTCGGGGGGCAAGTTCTACGGCCCAAGATGATAAAGCCAAAGAAACCGAAGGTGCGTAAGTGAAAGGTAAACCAAGATAAAGCCACAGATCAGACGATGGGGCCCAAAAGCGCCTTCGACCGTCTCATGGCTAAATACAAGAATCAAAAGACCGATTTGAATAATCGGTCTATGAAGCGACCAAGGTTACAACCTAGGGGAGGCAGCCCACCTAAGAAGGAGATGAGGCCAACCATGAAATCGCATGGGCCCCCTCCTCCTTTTTTTTCACATGGCTTCGGAGTGCCACCACCATGGTTCCGTCCTATCCCTTGTCCACCGTTCTCGGTGTCGCATCCATACATGAGACTATAGATGCACGCCCCACCGATGCCCATGCCGCTGATGCCCGTTCCGTCAATGCCATACCCGCTGTTTCATATGGGGTGGAACGAGCCGACAGAAGATGTCTTCACAAGACTCTCTAACCCTATCCTGGATCGGACGGATTCTCGATCGATCAAGACTCAAGTAGGGAGCGCCACCACCGCGCCTAAACAAGAATGGCGCCCAAAGCAAGGTAATGAACCTTCTCCCTCCACTGTTGTTCATCAAGAGAATGCATCCGGAGGTGTCATGAAAATCGGCACAGCCGATGTCAAAATCGAAGAAGTTTTCGTGGGACGGATCACTTTGGGTGATCCGGTCGGAAAGACTTCTCATGACCATAAAGCTGGCAGCAACAAGAGCTCCTCTAAATACACGCAACCGAGTTGGTGTCCGCCTATCTTGACCCACACTCAAAAGAGGAAGCTACAAAGTCTGCGCCTCCGAAAGATGCGAGAGGAGGCGGAGAAAAAGAGGGACGAGGTCTTCAACAAAGTCAAACCGATGGTCTCTCAAGGTAAGCAGTGGAGGGTTAAGAAGCCTGAAGCTCCTACTTCACCGGTGATGGACGAAGCGAAGGCTACTCCAAAGCCACTTGGTTTAGCCGATGCTATCTTGGAAGAGGACTCCATAGCACCCTCACCCACGGGAGACGTCGACATGTCCGAGTTCGACGACGACGATCTTTTGGACTACGAGCCTACACCGCCTCGGGAAGGTATGGACATTAACACCATTTGCTTATCCCTTTCTAATTATTTGCTTATAGAGAAAGAAGAAGTTATGGCACAATTCGACTTTGGACTGAAAAGTGCTATCTTTGAAAAGCCAAGGAATCGGAGAACCATTTGAAACCCCTCTATGTGAGAGGTCATATTAATGGTTCACCGATTTCTCGCATTCTTGAAGACGACGGTGCTATTGTTAATCTAATGCCGTATTCTATGTTTAATAAGTTAGGTAAGGCCGATAACGAGCTCATCTGAACTAACATGATTTTGAGTGGTGTGGAGGAGGAGACCCTATCAAGGCTAAAGGGGTCGCTTCTATGGCTACCGCTTTCTTTGTTGCCAATGTGCGCACTAGTTATAGCTTGATCTTAGGGCGTGATTGGATTCATGCCAATAGATGTGTTCCTTCTACCTTACACCAATTTTTGATACAATGGATTAGTGATGATGTAGAGGTGGTTCATGCGGATGCATCGGCTTGTGTTGCTATGGCCGAATCATCTTCTTTGCCACATGACGCCGTCAAGTGCTTGACCGGTTTAGACTTGATAGATTATGATTTTCTTAGTATAACTAGGAATGGTTTTGTACCGGTCAATGTAAAGCCGATGAAGAATCGGCTCAACCATATAATATGATTTAATGGATTTTAATCTTGATTGGTTGCAAAAAAGAGTGAAACACTATCGGTCCAATACGAACGATATGTGCGAAGCTATAGAGGAAATAGAGGATATGGATAAGTTAGGACAAAGATTCACATCAGCCGATCCTCTTGAAGAGGTGAACTTTGGCAGCGATGATAATCCGAGACCAACTTATATAAATAAAAATCTTAAAGCCGATTATAAGTTGAAGCTAATCGGTTTACTAAAAGAATATGTGGACTATTTTGCATGGTTCTATAATGAAATGCTCGGGTTGAGCCGTGAATTAGTCAAACATAGGCTTGCAATAAAATCTGATTTTAGACCTTTTAAGCAACCGATGAGAAGCTTTAACCCGAATATGCATGATCAGATTAAAAAAGAAATCAACCAATTACTTGATGCAAAATTCATAAGACCTTGCAGGTATGCGGAGTGGATATCTAACATAGTGCCGGTGGAAAAGAAGAACACCGGTAACATTAGAGTTTGCATTGATTTCAGAAATTTAAATAGAGCTATTCTTAAAGATGAATATCCTATGCCCATAGCTGATATATTGATTAATGATGCCTCCGGCCATAGAGTTATTAGTTTTTTTGATGGTAATGCGGGATACAACCAAATCTTCATGGTCGAAGAGGATATGTCTAAAACTGCTTTTAGATGTCCGAGTTTTGTAGGATTGTTTGAGTGGGTTGTTATGACTTTTGGATTAAAGAATGCGGGTGCCACATATCAAAGAGCTATGAACTTTATCTTTCATGATTTACTTGGTGTTATCATGGAGATTTACATAGATGATGTAGTGATTAAATCGGCCGCTTCCGATTTGCAACTTGTCTTAGACCGAATGTGTTGTTTCGGTTTGAAAATAAATCCACTCAAATGTACTTTTGGTGTATCAGCCGAAAAGTTTTTAGGCTTCATAATTCACAAAAAGGGTATAGAGGTAGATCCTAAGAAGATAGAGGCAATTAGGAATGTGCAAGCACCTACTGGAAAGAGAGAGTTGCAAAGCTTCTTAGGAAGAGTGAATTATTTAAGGCCATTCATTTTCAGCTTGTCGAAAAAGATTAATGCATTCACTCCTATTCTTCGGCTAAAGAATGAGGCCGAATTTACTTGGGGAGCAAAACAGCAAGAAGCTTTTGAGAAGATCAAAGAATACTTATCTTCGCCGTCGGTGCTTAGGGCGCCTAAGGGAGGAGTCCCTTTCCCTCTTTACGTAGCGGTGGAAGACAATGTAGTTGGTGTCGTTTTGACATAAGAAGCGGAAGAAAAGGAGTATGTGATCACGTATGTGAGCCGACGGTTGATTGGCGCGGAAACAAGGTACACTCTCATCGAGAAACTATGTTTTTCCTTATATCATGCTTGCACTAAGTTGAGACACTATTTGTTATTTAGTACTTGTGTGGTTGCTTGTCAAACCGATGTTATTAAGCATATGTTGCATAGGCCGATTTCTAGTGGTAGATTTGGTAAATAGGCTTATACATTGATGAGTAT
Organism: Zoysia japonica; assembly: GCA_001602275.1. NCBI lineage: Eukaryota > Viridiplantae > Streptophyta > Magnoliopsida > Poales > Poaceae > Zoysia > Zoysia japonica. The sequence continues at coordinate 698,312 of BCLF01000060.1, read as the reverse complement.
GATTTGGCTTATGAGTCGTTGAAATCTATGAAAGGCCAAATTGTCGCTAATTTCATTGTTAAACATCGGATTAATTTAAAACATGATCTAGATGTTGCTTACGTTACTTTTACCCCTTGAAAATTATATTTTGATGGATCGTTTTGTAAAGAGGGTTAAGGTGTTGGTGTGGTTTTAATATCTCCTCATGGTGCACGCTTTGAATTCTCGAACTGATTAGAGTATGATTGCACCAATAACAAAGCCGAATATGAAGTATTGTTGTTCGGTTTAGAGATGTTGGAGTCCATAGGGGTTAAGCATGTAGAGGCTTTCGGTGATTCGTTGTTAGTAGTGCAACAAATTTCTGAAAATTTTTAATGGTTAGACGGATCAATGAGTGTCATCTTAGATAAGTGCCTAGATATCATTAGAAGAATAGATGAATTCAACATACATCATGTGCCTAGGCTAGAAAACAGTGAGGCCAATGAGTTGGCTCAACAAGCATCGGGTTACAATGTTAGTAAAGGAAGATTTTCAGTCAATAAGAAACCGATGCTTGAGGTATTGGATCTACATCATTCGGGTACTAACATATCAAGCTGTGATGGTGCCGAATCGCTTGATTGGAGATCACCCATAATTTCATATATTCGTAGTCCAACCCAAAGTATGAATAGAAAGGTTCGACATGTAGCTTTTAAATATACTTTGATTGATGGTGACTTATACCGCCGAACGAGAGATGATTTACTGTTGAAATGTTTGGGTGAGGATGAAACCAAAGTAGCTATGGGAGAAGTTCATGAAGGCATTTGTGGTACGGAAATGGTTTCTAAGAAGAGCTGGGTTCTATTGGCCAACCATGATTGCCGATTGTTATCGTTACTATAAGGGGTGCGAAGAGTGCCAAAAGTTTGGCAATGTTTAATTGGCGCCCGCTGCTATGATGAACCCCATTATAAAACCGTGGCCATTCCGAGCATGAGGATTGGATTTCATAGGGCAAATACATTCTCCATCTTCGAAGGGACACCGCTTCGTGTTAGTAGCAACGGATTACTTCACCAAATGGACCGAAGCGGTGGCTCTCAAGAACATGACGCACAAAGAGGTAATCAAGTTCCTTACAGAGCATATTATTCATAGATTCGGCATACCGCAAACTTTGACTACAGACCAAAGTACTTCCTTTACGTCCGGTCATGTCAAAAAATTTGCCGAATCTTACGGGATTAAGGTACTCAATTCATCTCTATATTATGCTCAGGCCAATGGTCAGGCCGAGTCTAGTAACAAAACGTTAATTAGACTCATTAAAAAAAAGATAGAAGACCATCCCAAGAGATGGCATGAAGTCTTATCGAAAGCTTTGTGAGCTCATCGGATATCTAAGCACGGGACAACTAAAGTAACACCTTATGAACTTGTGTATGGACAAGAGGCCGTTTTACCCGTCAAGGTAAATCTAGGATCTCTAAGATTAGACAAACAAAATAATTTATTCACCGATGAGTATAGAGCTCTAATGCTAGATAGTATTGATGAAATCACCGATAAGTGTTTGAATGCCTTGAAAGAAATTGAGACAAAGTTAGAGTTGCTAGAGCCTACAATAAAAAAGTGAAAGTCAAAACTTTTCAGGTGGGCGAATTGGTTTGGAAAACTATTTTGCCCGTAGGCTCAAGAAGCAACAAGTTCAGAAAATGGTCTCCTAGTTGGGAAGGGCCATACCGAATAGTAAAAATCATCGTCGGAGATGCATACATAGTGAAAAATATGAGTAGAGAGTCATTGCCTAGAGCCATTAATGGCCGGTACTTGAAAAAGTATCACCCAAGTATATGGCAAGAAGCTTAGAGGAAGAATGGCCATCGCTAAGAATCGTGCAATGGCCGATGAGTTGAGAAAATCATCGCCCTTAGGTGTTTTTGGGTGCTTAGAACGATTTATAGTGTAGAGACTTCACAAAAAAGTATGGAGGCATATGTTGACACTCAAAAAATGGTCTCACCGGAGTGTCCGCTACAATGCCGGAGCCTCCGGTAAGCTCTCTCTAGTTTGGGCACTTTCGCCCACCGGAGTATCTGGCATGGTGCTGGACTGTCCGGTAGGTCTTCTTGGGTTTGGGCACTCGGTCCACCGGAGTATCCGGCACTTTGCCGGATTGTCCGGTAAACCCTCTCAGGTTTGTGCACTCGGCCCACCAGAGTATCCGGCACTGTACCAGACTGTCCGATAAGCCGTCTCGGGTTCCAGTGTTTTATACATCGGAGTGTCCGACACAGCGCCGCAGTGTCCGGCAAGCGCTCTCGGGTTCCCGAATTTACACGACAGAGCCTTCGGCGTTGTACCGGAGCCTCCGGTTACCGTAATGTCTGGCACTTTACCGGAGTTTTCGGTAGTGTCGATTTAGGAAGGTTTTTAGCTGATCAATTCCAAATTCTTTTCTAACTTAAGTGATCTGTTGCTCTGCGAGAGAATACCATCTCACCTCTATAAAACAAAAAGCCCATGGCCGGTTGAGGGGCATCCCAATCTATCAAACAATTTGCCTTTGCATTTTACGTTTCTCTAACCCTAATCTTCTCACTCGACCCCTGTTTACTCTTCTTCTTTCGTCCCGGCGACGTTTAAGGACGATTCAGCTAGCCTGATCGAGCTCGAATCAACCCTAGGATAATCCTCCTCCAACGGGTCCTTTTCGAGGCGGGATTTTTCAGGTGCTGCCTCAACCTGGCGTTGAAGAGACGCTGAAGTTTCCGCACACGGACGTGCGAGCGATGTGTTGACCCAGAGTGACTAATCTTTATGGGTTAGCCTAACTGCCTCTGCTACATCTTCTGCCTAGCTCCGCCACTGCTTCTTACCCTTTCGCTGACCATCTTTTTCATCGACAGCAACAAGAAACAAAAAAAGGCATAGCAGAACAGAGAACAACGGTTGCCACTGGTTTGCCATGCTTAACCGGAGTGTCGTCGCATTCCATCAGTATGTTGTGTGCTCCACAATCCTAGATCTACTATGCGGTGTCTAGGAACCCGCTACCCGCATGTGCAGCCATGCTCATGCGCTGGCTCTCTCGGCGACTGCAGTTCTGCTGCCTGCTTCGAACTAAGCTGGAGCCTTGGTCCGCACTGCCCCATTGCCGAGCTGACCAAACAGGCCCAGTATCACAGTACTTCCAAAAACTGCTCCTTGTCCCTCATCGTACTGGCCACGGTGCCGAGATACAGGTCGATGGCAAGCTGCTAGCAAACGGAAGCTGCAGTTGAGTTGATAGAGTCACCGTGAGCGATCAGAAGATGACGTTCACTTACCTCCACTAGCGAACTAATCCGCAACCTTCAGCCCAAAAAAACCCATATAGAGCATGTGATATTTAGGCATTTTTGGCAGAGATCTCAACTCTTGATTCTCAGAGTAGCTATGTCAAACACTGTTTTTTAAAAGTTGTGAAATGATTCTCTAAAATAAATTAAGAGTTGAGAGCTGAAAAAAGTAGCTTCTCTTAATTCTGCGAAGTGATTCTCTGTTACGATTCTAAGAGTTTATCTTTAATCAAAGAGAATCACTTTCATTCACAGAATCACTTCACAAGAGAATCAGAAGTGAATCAAATAATCAGAAGCTGGGAGCTCTACCAAAGCCCTTAATCTTCTGCTCCCTCCTTACCGTGATATAAGCCATTATACCATCCTAAAATGAAAATAAATACTCCTATTGAGTTAAAACTATACCTCATTCTATTTCTATCTCCTTACCTACCAAATTTATACTAAAACCTTGCCCTAACCCTTTAATTTCTTATATTTTGGTACAAAATTTAAATCCTTTAAACCTTATAGGAGTCTGGAAAGAGGGAGTAACAGATTGTACTTCTTTCCTATTACCAAACCGTCAGGCATCAAGGTTCACAAGGAAATCAGACCGCTTTCTTTCTCTCTCTACTCTCAATTTTCATCCATTGGATTTCAGTTTGTCTGGTCAAGATATACAAGCAAATCAGACCATTTCTTTCTTCTCTACTTTCAATTTTCATTCCATTTGATTTCAGTTTGTCTCGAAGTCTGTGAATTGTTTGAAGTCTACTTTCTGCATTGTCAGCTTGTTGTCAACTTTTAACATCACCTTTAACCACCTATTTTTCAAATATATTTAATGATAAATAAATTATAATAATATATAATATTTATCATATTTTTAATAAGATAAATAGTCAAATATAATAAAATTGTAATGGCATGTATCAGATTAACCCTTTTAAGAATAGAGAGTACGCCTGAAGGATTTTGAATTGGCACACGGATAAAGTCTTCTGGTTATTATTTCGTAGAGACTAGTGTGAGAATAAACTCCAGATTGAATGAAGCATTCAAAAATATAATCATTTCTCAGGCAGGAAACAATTCTCCTCATATCGCTCAAGAACATTCAGATAACTTTTTTTCTGTTAAACTGGTATTATATAGGAAACCAAAATTGAACAAAGTTTCTAATACTCCCTTTGTTCTTAAATTAATGTCACCGTTAACTTTTAACATCAACTTTGATCATTTGTCTTATTAAAAAAATTTGACAAATATTAAATATTTTATTATAATTTGATTTGTTAATAGAGTTATTTGAATCACAACTTAAAATTTTGTACACATTTGAACTAATTTTTTAAATAAGATGAATGGTCAAAGTTAATATCTAAAGTCAATGATGACATTAATTTAGGAATGGAAGGAGTATTTTGTTTTGGTACAACAATTTAGGACGTGATTGGTTCCCTACTAAATCTAGCCTGGCTCGATTGGGAGGACCAAGCTCTGGTTGGCCTGCCTCAGTGCATGCAAGGCCACAGTGTTTGGAGTCATGCTTCCATTGTCCTGATTATATGGAGCAAATGATTGGTTACTTGTTTGTGCATGAGAGAAGGCCTTTGCTCTGTCTGTGCACGATCCCCAATGCTCCTGCAGCGCATGGCACAAGCCAAGCCAAGTGGGAACGGACTTCACCCACATTATTGCCAAGCCATGTTGAACAAGAGCTTTTGCAGCTGTTGGAACAGGCTGAGCGTGCGATGGGTAAATTCCTTATAGCTATCAAGAAACTTATAATTCCTTATTATCAATTCAAAATTTTGAATTTTCTTATCAACCACTAATATTAATTTTCTTTTCTTGTTCACCAGTTTTATAAATTTGGAGATTTGAAAAAGACCTTTCTACCTTTCTTTCAATTTTTTTCTAAATTTTATCATTACTTATTTTAGTAAATGTTTTGGGGCATATAAAATTTTACAAGGAAAAAAATTTACTTACAATTCAAATTCTAAAATTTAATCTGAACCATTTTATTTTTGTAAGCATGTGGGCCATAATGTGAATTTGTAAGATAAAATTGATTTGTATAACATTCACTAAAATGGGTAATGAGAAAATTTAGTAAAACAATGATTGAGGGGTAAACAAGTCTTTTTCAAGTCTCTAAATGTATAAAGTGGCAAATAAAGAAAAAATTTAATATTAGTGATTGATAAGAAAATTCAAAACTTTGAGTAGCTAATAAGAAATCAAAAGTTTTTTCTATGTCCAATAAGGAATTGACCTACATGGATGAGCATGGCCAGGCTGAAGTAAATCCAGGTAACTAACATCAACCCCTTAGTTAAATTTTCTGTGAGCATTAAGGACTATACGCTATGGCGAAGTTCAGATAGGACAAACTTGTTCACCTAATATAGACGTAAATAGTATGCATCGTCGTATATTTTAATTTCCAGTTATTTCCTTGGTGCATCTACTAATATAATTATGTTTTATTAAATCATTATGTTATATTATAGCTTTTGGGCGAAGTAAGAATATTGCATGTTATATGATGTGAATAACTTTAACAACAACTATATATATATAGGTTGACCCTTCTCAACAAAAAAAATATCAACTTTATTTATGTTAGATTACAAAGAAGTTTTGTAACAGTAGTAATCTATAATTTGAAAGATGATATATTTTTTCTAGGCATAGTTTGATTTTAACTACTAGAATGAGGTAGATATTTGAAACGGAATGGGAGAAAACTCAATTTGATCCCTAAACTATACACAAAAGCTTAATTTTACCCCTTAACTTTTGAAAAGTCCAATTTAGTCTCTGAACTCTAGTTAGAGAGTCATATTCATCCTTGAGTTAACGTGGCTACCCACGTGGCACGTCACCTCAGTATATGGATTGACATGTCAGTTTCAATTTTAAAATTTGAATTTCACATCGATTTTTCTCTCAAATCGTAACTCTATTTTCGAATCTATTTTAAACTTCATGTTTCTTGGAATTAATGCAACAAACAAGTTTCTCTTTGAAAATATTTTTAAAATTCAATATTTTTTTGTATCATTTTGATATCTTTGAACATATTTTGTATTTTTGATAATTTTTCATATATTACTTCATATTTTAACAAAATTGACTCTTTAAGCAATCCAAATGTTGGAAATGACAATTTGTTAACACAATAGAAGTATTTAAAATTTTAAATTTTTTACATATCATTTCGGTATAATTTTTACATATAATTCTTCACATAGCTAAACATTGGCAAAAATAAAAGTTGCATTCATGATGTTGTTTTGTTGCATTAATTGTAATAAGTATGATGGTTCAAACGGTTTTGAAAATAGAGCTACGGTCTAATAGAAAAATTAATTTAAAATTCAAAATTTAAAATTAAAGTTGATGTGATAATTAATATGCTGATGGGACGTGCAACGTGGGTAGCACATCAGCTTAAAGATAATCTACCTCTCTAACCAAAGTTGGGGACTAAAAACCTTTTAAAAGTTGAGAGATAAATTTGACCTTTCGTGTATAGTTTATGGAACAAATTGACTATTACTCCGAGCGGAATCTGTAGGAAGACTTGATTCTAAATAATCCAAATTCGCTTATTATAGCAGCCGCGCAGATTTGTTACGATTTGCAAGCAGTCTCCGAATCCCCTCCCCACTTTCAAAAACAGGGGCAATACCGGGGAGTCCCGCCCAGTGCCCACCTGCCTGCCGCCCCGCGCGGAAACCTAGCCGGCGGCGGCCATGTTCCATTGGAAGGAGAACGCCTCCCCTCTCCCCCTCCACCCGCGCAGCGCCTCCAGCCCATCCCCACTCCTTCCCTGCAAGCGCCCGGCGCAAACCCCATCCCCATGCCCGCCGCAGCGCCGACCGCTCGCCGACGTCCCCGACAACGCGCTGGAACAACGCGGCGGCGGGGAGCGGTGCGAGTACGGGTGCGGGTACAGCACTCCCCTCCCGAAGGCGCCCAGGACGAGCGGGTTCCTTGTGGAGGAAGACGAGGATATGGACGAGGCATTCCTACAGGAGGTGGATGCCATCTGCGAGGAGCACGCGCGGTCCGTGGCGTTGAAGGAGAAAGAGAAGAAGGCGGTGGAAGTGGACCGGGAGACAGTCGGAGGGTCGCTCGCGGCATCGACGCTGATCAATGATGCCAGGCCAGAGGTCGCAAAGGTACGCTTTTGTTTGGCCAGGTCCCTTCAAATAGGTTCAGGAATCGTGGATGCGTATTTATTTTTCAAATTCTTAGCTATTTAGATTGTGAGAGAAATGGGGAGAGATTAATAGTTGTTTCTGGAAATGATCAGCATAGAGATAGCGAAGTCCCTTAGTTTCATTTTGAAAAGGAACCCACATTTTTGTTCTTTCACTTGGGATGAATTTAGCTTGACGACACATTCTGGAAGGAGATGAATGCTGCTTGTGAGGAGCATGATAACCAGTCTGCTCCCAACGCCAAGAGCCAAGAGGGCCTGAAGGAGGTGGAGAATGAGGAAGAAGAAAGCTTGGTGCTGTCACACGATGATGCTTTGCTTCCTCTTGCTATTTCCATCACAGCAGATGATGGGGAGGTATGTGGATGTTATTGTTTCTTTAATGCTCATTTCTGGTTTTGTGGATCAGGTGGAGAAAATGGGGATACTTTTCAAATATGTAATTATAGTTAAAGATTGGGGGAGAACCCAGCCAATTCAAATCATATTCCTTAAAAGCCCAATTTTTAAAATCAGAGGGGAGTTTGGAAAATTGTGAAGCATAGCCAAATGCATGCTTATTGCTCTATGGTGGGGTAGATAGGAAAATAAATATGAACAATTGGGGATTCATTGTTTTTCCTTGAAATTCTATTGTTATTTGGTTGATGTCCCTGATAATTTTAGGATATCTTATTGTTTTGAATTTCTTGTGAGAGGAATTTAGTTTGAAGATGTGTTTTGGAAGCTCAGCGCCGTTAGAGAGGGGCATCATATCAAGTCTCCTGTCAAATTTCTGGAGGTATTCAATGAGTCGGAGGGTAATGATGGCTTGGTAATATCATGTGGTGATGCTTCAGTTTCCCCAGTAATTTCCATTTCAAAAGGGGACAGAGAGGTATAACATTTGGTTCTGGTTCTATCTTTAGAGTTTGCGTCGTTCTTTCCTGTATATGGGAAGGAGACTCAGTACAAATTTGAAAATGAACCAAATAGTTTTGGTTTGAAATCAATATCTAGTCCAGCAATTAATTTTTTCATCCTTTGGAAATATTCAGCCTGTTGATGCACTCTTTAGTGGCGTTGATGCCCCTATCCATAAAGGGCATGCTGCCCTATCTGCTAGCAAGGACCAGGAGAAGCTGCAACATATAGAACTTGAGATCGAGGAAAAGGAGGAGTGTTCTTCGAACAAATACCATGACTATTTGCACTCCTTGAGCGATAGCCAGAGGGCAGCTGCATGCAGTGATGTGAATGTTCCATTAATGATTGTTGCAGGTCCAGGAAGTGGAAAGGTACATTACTTTTTTTTTTTTTGGTTTTTATACACATCTATGGTATATTGAGTATAGGTTCTTAGCCTCCTAGAGTATATAAATTTATAAACTATTGTTGATTAATTGCCTCAGCTTCCAGATTTTTTCTTATGAAAAAACTCACCAAAGCCATCGTTCCACTTTGTCTGCTGAGACCCATCTTATTTCATGATTTAACATGTTTATGGAAATACTTTTAGCAGATCAAGAGCAATACGCAAATTCTAATAAATCTGCACATTTTCCTTTTTGTAAGCTACATGTAAATTCTGATTCAAAAAGTGAACATACTCAAGTGATGTGATTCAATCTGACAAAGCATATCAAGGAAACTATATTCTTGGACTTCATGCTTCAAAGCATTAAAATGATTATAGATGGATTGAAAATTAATTTGCTTTTCATTTTGCAATTTGTAATGGTAGTATTCATAACCGTGTACAGGCACTAAACAACTTCTCTTTTTTTTTTCACATTTAAAAACTGGTTGGATGTATTGTACAGTATATCTTTTTGTGGTTTAGTAAATATTATGATTTGGATTTTACAAAATGCCTGTGCAGTTGAACTCTATTGAATCTATTGTAGTAATTCCTATTACCTCATAACTAGTTCCATGCATTTCTATATTCTGATTTCCCACTATAAACTGGCATGATTCAGACTTCAACAATGGTCGGTAGAGTGCTCACGCTTCTTAAACAGGTATGGTTTAATGTTTCATATCGGTTACCATTTAATTAGCATGTAATTATACTTGAAGCTCACATGGTCGTTTGTCTAGGGAATTCCACCACCAAACATTCTTGCAATGACATTCACGACAGCTGCTGCATCAGAAATGAGAGATCGAATAGGTGCAGTGGTGGGGAAGGCAGTTGCCAAGGAGATTCCAATAAGCACATTCCATTCATTCTGTTTGCAGCTCTGCAGGACGCATGCTGAAAAGTATGTCTTTTTCTACTAATATTTATAATTAAAAGTTCTATGAATTTTGATATGCTCAAGTTCTATGAATTTATTAGGCTCCTGAGCATACTGAGTGGTCGTTTATTAATAATATAAGTTAAAAATATAAATCTCTGTTCTTACCTCACTGCTTTGGCTTCGAGGTCCTTCTCTGTACAGCTGTTAGGTAGGGGAGAAAGTGGAGCTTCTGTTCTGGACCCTTTTGGCGTCTGCTCTTTTGTACAGTTTTGTGCTTTCCTTTTAATAAATTAGCAGTAGGAGCTTCCCTTATTGTAATTACTTAAAAAATATGTAAAGAGCAATATGTTTTGGATGCTGGGCACATGCTAATTGTTTTCAATGTTCATGAAATTAACTAAGATGTTTTTAGTTGGTACGACTGGTTTTTAGAAGTCCGAGATGCCTGTAGCAAAATGATCTGCTTTAAGATCACAATATCGTTCTGCATTCCAATTGGCAATTTGTTGGACAAACGTATACAGTGATGCATGCTACCTATTTTTTTGGCCTTCTTGTTTCAATGCATATGCCTTTCTTAGAGTTTATCAAGCACACTTGTTTCGGATAGTTGGACATTCAGATTATACATACACAGTGTTATACTAAACGGTTTGAAATGGCTGTTTAAACGGTAGACTAAGGTTGCCCATGTGGCGTAAATGGCCGTTAAACCATTTAAATCCATTTTAGCTTGATTAAATGGTTTTAAACAGCCATTTAAACCGAAAAATGGCTAAATGATGGGTCACTGACTGTCTACCATTTAGGAAATTACTGTGCATATATTATTCAATACAATTGACATTTTCTACTTTTAATCCTTGGAAGGTTAGGCCGCACATCGGAATTCATAATCTATGGACATGGACAACAACGAAGGGCTGTTATTGAGGCAGATCGCTTATTGGAAAATGGAAAGAAGAATGGCCTGGAAGGTACAATAATGCAGCAAGGTGAAGACATAAAAAATTCTTTTAAAGACAAAGCAAAGAAGTGGCTGAAATTTATCACACAGGTCCTTTCTACCTATAATGAGTTCATCACACAATCAGTTTTTATTCTTCTCATTGCTCTTTGCATGATGCATTGGTGCTTGACAAGGGGACTAAGCTGTTTATGCTGATTCCCACATGGCTGCCACTAATGCACAGAGCAAAATATCAGTTGAATAACTTGGTACTTTGTGGATATTGTTATAGATGCATAGCCAGTCTAATAGACTTGGCTTACTCCAATTTCCTTAGAAATACATTCTTTAATCCAAGACCCCAAGAAAAATTTTAGAAGTACTGATTAGTTAAGGCAGTGGTAAGGCTATTGCCTTGTGACCATGAGGTCACTGGTTTGAGTCCCTGGAAATAGCTTCTTGCAAAAATGCAGGGAGGATGCGTACAGAAGACCCAAAGTGGTCGTGGTCATACCCTTTTCTGGATCCCACGCAAGCGGGGCCTATGTGCACTGGGCTGCTCTTTTTTTTTTATATATTAATTAAGGCAATATTCAAACCTGAAAAACTTTTTTTAATTGAATTGTTGCACTTATCTGAACTAGAATGTAACTCCTAAGTTCTAATTGTTTGAAAAGTGGAACAAAGATGTTAGGATTAGGAGTTAGATAATGTATGGCTGCTGACAAAACCAGATCTGAACTCCAGATTACCAGCTGCCCTAGCTCACAAAAGTCATACCTAGGATGAAATCCCTAAGTGTAGGTCATATTTGCATTTTTCTGAACAGAAAATGACCACTTTAGGTGCTAGAACGGTAGTCATGGCTTGGAACTTGGGCACTGTTTGTTATCTTTCATACTATAAGTCCATAGCAGTTCTTTGCTTACTATCAGAATGTCTTTCAAGCTGACACTTGCTCTTGGTCAAAACTACTACCACGGGCTGTGTGGAAGTAGTTCTAAAGAGTTTTTTCAGGAAAAATTGTTAGGTACACACAAAATTAGATGTTTTATTACCATGCATGCCTTTCCATTGTCTGCATCTTTAAGAAAATCTTTGCATCTTTTGTTACAGGCAAAAGCTTCAGGTAGAACCCCTGAGGAGTACGAAAAGAAGGGTGATTTTACAGGAGTAAGCTGTTCTCCGGAGTGCAGTTTATTTTTCATGATTCATTCCAATGACCTAACTAACTTTGTCTGCTATGTTTATTCTGATTAGGCTTCAGTTCTTCGACATTACAATGAGATATTAAGGTCTTGTAATGCTCTTGATTACCATGATTTTATTAATTCATCCATAACTCTCCTCACAAATTTTCCTGAAGGTAGTTTCAGTTCTAGTCTCTTAATATTATGTACTTTTATAATATATGCATTGAGAATAGTGTAATCGTTGCTTTTCAGTATACAAAGAGTGCCAAGATATGTGGAAGGCTATTGTAGTTGATGAGTTTCAGGATACAAGTGCTATGCAATATTGTCTCCTGAAGGCCCTAGCTTCCCATAGTCGTATAACCATTGTCGGTGATGAAGATCAGGTGCACAGATACATCCATCATCTGAAAAGTTTAGGGATGTGGTTTCTGATGCTTTCAGTTTTTCTTTTATGCTGAATGTTGTATGTTTAGTCCATCTTCAGTTTTAATGGTGCCAATGCTTCTGGATTTGATTCATTTCGTAGGGATTTTCCAAATCACAAAGAGGTACTCATGTCTATGAGCACTTTATCATAGATGCCATTCTGTCACCTGATGTCTTATAGCATGTTATGCTGATGATTGTCAGATCAGGTTGAGCAAGAACTACCGCTCCACAAGGGCAATTGTTGAAGCAGCAACAGGTCTAATTCACAATAATGCTAAACGTCATCATCATAAACTTGCTGAGACTGACAACCCTTCTGGGTGCAAGGTATCCTTCTAGATGGCACAAATGGGTTACCGCCACTTGTTCAAGAGTCCTTTAGTTTACTTAACTTATTCTTAATATTTTTACAGATCACTGTCAAGGAGTGCCATAGTGAAGATTCTCAATGTGCATTTGTTATTGATAAAATCATTGAAACTACTTCTAGTTCTGCTGAAGGCTGCAACTGTGGGAACATTGCTGTGCTATATCGAAGACAGGTTGAAAGTCATGTGCTTCGTGTTTTTTTGAACCATTTTTGTTATTCTCTCGTCCTAATTTTATCTTACACAGATAACTGGCAAAGCTTTCCAAGTGTCCTTCCGCAACAGGAAGATTCCTTTTAATGTTCATGGTGTAGCCTTCTACAGAAAAAAGGTAACAACATTATGATTAATATACTTCTAATGTTCATTGTGATTAGCTATTTCTGATGGTTTGCTTTCTTCTATAATTATCAGCTTTGTAGTCTGGTAACAACAACATTTTGAAAATGGGAATTCCTTATGCTTTCCAAATTAGCAGCTGTTCCTGTAAGATAGATATTTCTTTTTTTTGGCTTTGTTCTTTCCTCAACCCCCTCCCTTTGTAGTTAGTGTAAGGCTTTTACCTCTTTTCTTGTCCACTGGTCAAAAAAGGTAGCTGTTTCTTTTCTTTTAATTTATGAAAGACAATTTTCTATGAAACCTATTGGAATATATTATAATTTTCTATGAAACCTATTGGAATATATTACTTATTACCCAATCATACGCTATTGTGAATGCATGAAAATTAATACCTATTAATTCTGCCATTATACTTGTGTATTGTTTAGATACTACTAGCTATTGTTGCCCTCTCTACGGATCGCCTATTGTGGTATTATTATATTCATATAAAAGAGGAAGCACAAACCATGGTTATAGAACCGTGCAAAGAAGTAAAAGAAAAGGTGTGCCTAAGCATGATGTGATTTAGTTTGCCTTACCATTTTTTAAAGAAGAGCTGGCATGGCATGCCCTTGCCATTTTTTTCCTTAACAAACCCAACATTTGTTTCACCTTTTTCCATTTTAATACTAAATTTAAGAAGAAAGGAAGAAACACACTCCCTCCGTCCTAGAAAGCTTGTCGTTTTAGGAGTTGTGCACGAAGATTGAGGAGATGATAAAGTAGAGAGCATAGAAAACGAGTAGAGTTAAAGGAGAGATAGATATAAAGTTGTATTGGAAGGTGAGAATGACATTCTCTATGGGACTATTTTGATGCTAGAATGATTTTTTTGGGACGGAGGGAATATTATACATATTTATTTAATGATGCATAGTATTTATGCATTCTATCAATTTTGTTACAATGTGAGTACTTTGTGCAAAAAACAGATAACCCCTTATACAATGGGGTAAATATAGGAAAAAAATAAATACAGGAAAAAGAGTGCAGATGGTGATACAATATGCACATAACCCCTCATACAATGGGGTAAATATAGGAAAAAGATAAAACAGAATCTATCTATTACAGACAAAACTATATCTCTAACCCCCCCCCCCTCTCTCAAACTCATGGTGGATCAATAACACTGAGTCTGGAGAGGAAGAAACTATGTTGTGCTCTAATCTGTGCCTTCGTAAAGAAATCTGCAACCCTTAACTTAGACACACAAGGATCTCGGGCCATGGCAATAGCACTTTTATTGTCAGAGTGAAAAGGAGTCGGTCCAATTATAGAGACACCAAAATCCTCAAGCAACCACCGTAACCAATAGAGCTCTGCTGTTGACAACGCCATAGCACATAACTCACCTCAACATTAGAGCGAGAAACTATAGTTTGCTTCTGTCATCTGAGCAATGAGAGAACGACACAATAAAACATAGTAAGAGGAGATGGATTGGTGATCCAAAGGATCACTGGCCCAATTAGCTTCAGAGTAAGTGCGAAGACTGAAAGAGCTAGAATTTGGAAAGAAAAAACGATGGGAGCTAGTGCCACGCAAGTAGCGTAGGACACGAAGGTGACTGTAGTGGGTGTGTTTAGGTGCAGAAACAAACTGACTAGGTGTCACACCTAGTTTTAAGCCGAAAACCAGCGTTGATGGCAAGGTAGCGGTGGATCCAAACACCAAAGAGAAGCTCACCAAGGGAGGCACAAAGGATTGGATAAGTCACGGGAGAGGAGCTCGCTATAGTAAGCGGGAGATCGTGGAGGAAAATAGGATGCCACCTAAAGGAGGAAGGCTGGTGGTGTTAGGTGTTACAACGGCTAGGACTACAGGTGGTGATACGATATGCATAGAACCCCTTATATAATGGGGTAATTATAGTAAAGAGATATAGCAAAATCTATCTTATACAAACAAAACTATATGTCTAACATACTTTACCTCACAATTTTTCTAGGTTATCAAAGCAATCATGTCAATACTTCGGACCACATTACCTGGCTGCGATGATGGCCCATGGCGTCAAGCTTTCAAGGCCCTTTTACCTAGTGATAAGGAAGAAAAGAAGAAGGTTTAGTATTACCTAATTAAGTTCTCTTTATCTCTGTACCGTTTGATGTTAAAATTTGCATATATTTGATAATAGATGTGCTTTCTAATCATCAGATATTAGACCACATTGAAAAGATTTCATTGGCTAGAAAGTGTAGTTTTATAACTGCCGCTACTGACATCTTCAGCGCCAAGGTCTCTGGTACCTTCAAAAGGTTGTTACTTTTAACTTGTTTAGCATAGTGTTCTTAAATATCGCACATGCATTGTCAATCATTTTACCTTTCTGTATGCTAATGCTTAGACAATTTTTTTTTAGTTGTGATTCAAATATGTCAAATGATAAATCAAATTATAGAAAAATATATGGAATTTGTCAAATATTTTTGAATAAGACGAATGGTCAAAGTTGAATTTAGAAGTCAACGGCGACATCAATTAAAAAATGGAGGGAGTATTAGTTACATGCTATCTCATACTTGTATCTCAGATTACTCAACGATGTAAGGTTCTAATTAGGACACAAAGCAATTTGGATTTTCATCCTTGAATAATATAATTTCCTTTCAAAATGAAATCTGTTAATGAAAAACACTTATTGTATATGCATGAGTATGAGAAAAATGAAACAGAAAGTGCATCGAACAACACACCAGCTTCCCATTTAACAATCATTAAATAATGTATATTTTAGTCTTAAATCTGAAACCTTTTTTTCTAAGTTTTTATTCCTATTATTTTATATTTTTCATGGTCAATGTAGTGTGGATTTATTTTGATTGCCTCATTTTGTTTGGCTGCAGAGCCCAGATTACTCAAGGACGTAAGGTTTTATCAACCTTGGATAGCCTATCAAAACTTGTTGAGAGGGTATGCATTTATTGCACTGGCTATTTTATATTGTATATATTGACAACCAAGAGCCATATCTCATTACATTGTGGATCCACTCTGTTACATTATCACTAAATCTTTGTTGATTAAGTTCATGAATGATTCATTGTCGTTAGGAAACATTTATGCAAATTGTATACAGATAATAAACTAATAGCACTTAGAGCTTCTATACCTCTATATTATATCAATGGGATGTTGAATCTAATTCTTGCAAATCACCCACAGCCTAGTGAGCACTAAATCAGCAGCACAATTGTATGTGTGATTGAAGTTGACTAGGTTCATCACAAAATATTTATGCAAATTTTATATAGATAATTAACTAATAACATTTAGATCAATTGTATCACCCATAGGCCCTGTGGTGGGCTTTTAATTTTGACTTTTTTTTTTTTGGAGAATCTAAGTTTTGGAGAAGCAAAATGAGCTGATAAGGGAAGTTGTGTTTTTGAAAAAGCATCCATCGGTCTTTGGCGTGCCAGATTACCTTTTTAGCGTCGATGGCCTCCCTTGCGCATTCCTTGCGCCTCACAGAAGGCTTGAGCTTCCCTTTGCACCTCGTGGTCAGCCTCCTGTGCATCAAACCTAGAGGGGGTTAATTGGAACCATGCCCATATGGGCATATTCCCAATTTCAGCAGAATAATAATGGCACCAGGCCGATTACTAGAAGTTAGAGGGTATATTTCTGAAACAGCAAACTTGTAAGGGTATGGTTCCAATTAACCCGCGACGGGAGGATGGGAGGCGAGGCGTGGTGGTGGTGGATGCGAGAGAGAAGGTAGGGCGACAGCAGGGTGTCAGGAGAAGGCGAGGGGAGGAGGCGGGATGTGGGACAATGGAAGGTGAGAGGAGATAGGAAAAGCGAGGAAGCAATAGTGGGAAAGCTTTTCCTCTTCTAGTGTTACCGCACGAAGAACCACTTCTACAACTTCTTTTTGCCAATGCTGTTTGGGGGAGGTTGGCTTGCTTTTTGCATTTCCAAAATGCATAAGCGCCAGCAAACTCCCTCAAACATGCCTGAAATCAGTAGCACAATTTGTTTGTGCTGGACTGACAGCTGGCTATGAAACAATCTATGCAATCAAGTAAATAACACCATTTGCTTAACATAATTTTTTTGCTACAAGTAGTGTGGCTTTGGTATGTAGTTTATATTGGAAATATGACTTATCTTTGTGTTGTTCTTCAAGAAACTTATTTTTTATACTCTTTGCCTCAGGAACAATCAATTTCAGTCATCATTTCCGCTGCAGGAGATATGCTACCTCAGGTTCTGTTAACTCCCAGTACACTTTATCAGCTTTGGTTCCATGTTCCCCCACTTTCAAATATGATCCATGAATAGTTGGGATACAAAAAGTTTATTTAAAGCCACATTCGTTTTGTTTTAAAAATATATCTATATGCTGCTTGTGGAACCAAATAAAGGGCCTCTTTGGGAGAGCTCACAGCTCCTGATTCTTTGGATTCATTTTTGATTTTTCTGTGAAGTGATTTTGTGACTGAAAGTGATTCTCTTTGATTTTTTAGGATAAACTCTAGAATTAGGACTGAGAATCACTTCACAGAATCAGGAGAAGCTACTTTTTTCAGCTCCCAGCCTCTTAGTTCATTTCAGAGAATCACTTCATAGAATCAGACAAGAATCACTTCTCTTGAAAAACAGCGTTTGGTAGAGCTCCTCTGATTCTGCCTGAGAATCAAGAGCTGGGAGCTCTGTCAAAAGGGCCAAAAATAAGGAAAAAGAGGGAAATATATTTGGAATACAAATAATTGCTGAACTACAATTACTTATATGGTATAAGAAGTAGACAAATAAGAATCAAGATTGCAACCCATCAGGACTGCTATCCCTATGCAGATTCTTAATCTATGTTTATTAAGAGGAGCTATTAGATTGCAATTATATGTGGCTCTTGTTATGAATAGAACCTGTATTCATTTTGAGGGCAAAAGGCCCGTATAAATAGAAGTATAAGTGGTGGTAAATATACACAAAAAACCTCAGGGAAAAGAGAAAATAAACAATGTATATATATCTTTTAATCCCGCTCTCAAACTCATGGTGGACTAACAATGCTGAGTTTGGATGCTAAGCTCGAGTATGTGCTTTTGTGAAGAATTAGCCGACTGCAACTTGAAAGGCGCATATTGAGGAGCAACAATCTTATCTTGAACTTATGCCTGTATATAAGATACATCAACACCAATATGCTTCGTGAGTTCATGCTTCGTTGGATCATAGGAATTACTGAGAGCACCTGTATTGTCAGTTGTAAGAGTAATTGCCACTGAAACGGAAACACCAAAATCCTCAAGCTGCAGCTGCAACTTGGTAATCTTTGCTGACACTCAACCTCTACACTCAAACAAGAAACTTTTTAGCTTCTTAATCTTCTAAGAGATGAGGGAACCACTAAGAAAAACATAGAAGTCAAAAAGACGACGATTAGATCAACCACTAGCCCACGAAGATAATGTAGGACTCGAAGATGGCTATAGTGATCTGGGTAGGAGCAGAGACAGACTAACTTAAAATATGAACATAGTATGAAATGTCACGGTGAGTCATGAGTGACACCAAGATAAACAATGATATATCTATGCTAAGTGGGGTTCGCATGACCTCACCATCATTGGCACAAAGATGGACATTGAGCTCCATAGGAGTTTTGACAATGTGGTCATCTGCGCGAGAAGCACGATCAAGAAGATCCTTAATGTACTTTTCTTGAGACATACACAAACCCTCCGAAGTGGAAGAAATCTCTAACGCAAGAAAGTTTCTTAAGGGACAAATATCATATATAAGGAACTACTCACTAAGACGTGCCTTATCAAAGGCAATGTAAAAAGTATCATCTCCAGTGATGATCATGTCCTCAACATAGGGAAGAAGAGTCCGACCATGACATGAAGTGTGTACAAAGAGCGTGATATCATGATTGATGGCAGAAAAACCAGCAACAATGATCATAGACAGAAAGTGTTGAAACCTTGGCGGTGGCCGCATATAAACCTCCTCACGCAGCTCACTGTTAAGAAAGGCATTCTTGACTATTGAGAGATAGACCACTGGCGAACAAAGGCAACAAGCAAGTTGCAAATAGCACTCGTATGAGCAACTTGTGTGAGTCTTCTCATAGTCACTACCATGCTCCTGCTGGAAACCTCGACCAACAAAGAGTGCTTTGTAAGAGCATCTCTAAGAGCTCCCCAGTAAAAACTCCCGCAAAAACATGTTTTGTGGTCAGCCCAATAATTATAAGGGAGTATTTTTCTTCTCTCCTCCAACAATTCCCCTAATATGGTCCCAAAAATATTTGAATTGGGTTGGAGGACCGGACAAGTTTGTTTAACCTAGATTTATCTGCACCCTCGCCGATCTGAACACGTCGGCGTAGCTTCCATCGGAGCTAATTCTCTCGTATGTTTTGATCGACACAAGCACTGATTGTTGCCACACCGAACTCGCACGTTGTAGCGGCGCACCAGCCTTAGAAGCGACGTTGCCGTGCCTACAGTGCCGCGCCGGCCATATTTATTGAGCACCACTGCGACCACGCACGTTCCCAGCGGCGGTCTCGCACTGCGCGCACAAGGACAACCAGCCAAGCAAAACAAAAATGTGCAAGCAAAACAAGATTCTACTCCAAGTGAAGGCAAGGTGCTGCTATTGCTTAGCTGCATAGCTTCACGGTGAAGGACGCATGAGCTTAATAGCCTTCAAAGAAATGACCGCTTGCCCCATCCCGCCGCAGAGCTCGGGCATGGGGGAGCCTGCCGCAGAGCTCGGGGATTTTGTCATAGCTGAACCCAAAGCCCAGATCCACCCACCCTTGAGCTCCTCCAGGTCGTCGTCCGCCAGATTCTGCGCCCGCCCCATCCCGTCGGATTCACCGGAGCTAGTCCTGTACAGGGCTCCTCTTCGCCGGCCACCACCCTAGGGAGCGATGCCCATCGCGGCCACGCCGACTGGGCTCACTGCAGCCCGCACACGCATCCTCCACCTCGGCCTCGACGGGCTTTTCTGCCAGTCTACCTCCGCCCCGCAGCTGTTATTATTAGCACGGCGGTTGGTGCAACGACTCGGGCGGTGGTGCTGTCAGCGAGGGCGCGACTACGGCAAGTCGAAGGGTGACGACGGGCATGAAGAGTATGTGTGGCCATCATTGGGGAGACGGCCTCCTCGTGGTCGGAGTCCGAGCTCCACATCACCACGCCTGGCATCGTCGGTAACAAATCGGGACTCACGAAGCTGGCCCGTCTGGCGAGGCGATGGGGTGTAGCGGAGAGGTAAGGACCGAGTGACAGATTTCGTCGGTGCGAAGGCAAAGTTTGCGCGGGAGAGGATTATCGGGGATCCTGAAAAGTTCCTCTGATCTAGGTGCGGATGAGGAGTTTTTCGGAGAGCTGTTGGAGAGGATTTAGGAGAGTTTGCGAAGGCATAACAATAAGGGGGTATTTAGGAGAGCTGTTGAAGAGGAGTTTTTACATTTTTTTTCCTTAAAATTTGATTTCGGGGGAGTTATTGGAGTACTCTTGGAGATGCTCTAATGCTCAAGAGAACCTTTGGAGCGAATCTTGAACTTATAAACCTACTTACATGTGATAGAGCGAACATGTGAAGGTAGGGGTTCAAGGTCCTAAGTACAAGTGTGCTCAAAAGCAGCCATCTCCCCCATGGCATGTTGTCATTCTTGCTGTAAAATGGCATCTGGATAATAAAGTGGCCCAAGGAGAACATAAGCGGCGGAAGCAGATGGAGATTAGAAGTCAAGAGGCTGACGCATATGATAACTATGCCCTAGAGCGGTCTGGTTAGGGGCAAACAAAAAGGCTACTCAAGAGCCGGTGAAGGAGATACATCATGGTAGAAGACATCTGACGATAGCTCATGAGTTGAGACATCAGTAAAAGACACAACCAGCCTAGTAAAAACTTTATCACTGGTGGCTTCACGGTGTAATTAGGAGCTACAACAGAGGATTCCGAAGAAGAATCTATTTGATGAATATTTTGCTTAAAATTTGTTTAAGCGAATTTGATATTGCAGGATTCTAAAGAATAAAAAAAGGGACGCGCACTACATACATGATTATGTATGTCCGAGCAATCACGTGAATCTTTCCCTGGTAGTTCACTAGGCCAGATTAAAATTCTTGCCATTGAATTGCAAATCCAATTAAGCAGCTTTCTAGTATATGACTGGCATGTTGAAACAAATAAGTAGTTGTGTAGATGCAAGATTAGAAACGTCAGCACATACCTCAGCAGAAGATAGAATGCTCTCACAATGATTATCCCTTGATGGCATGGCTCATTCTGTGTGTGTGTGTGTGTGTGAGAGAGAGAGAGAGAGAGAGAAAGAGAGAGAGAAATGCAACAAGAAGATTAATCTCCGATGAGATTATTAGGATGGCAGCATGCCTCCCTTGAAAATCATAACAAACAGCATGCAAATCCTGATTTGTTTGACAATTATATTGCTTAAAATTTATAAATAAGCGGTGACGTTGGCATACACAAATACGTACTAATACACTGGTCGGATGGATAATTATGTTATTGATTATCCGGTAGTTTCGTGGCCGCAACAAACACATGCAGGCATGTGGTAAGTTCCATATGTATGAAGATGGCACAATCCCTGCCCACGCTAGCATGCAACCAATCTCATGTTTCCCGCTGCCCCCCCTAATGAACGAAATCCCAACACACAGCCTGTTGCATCCTCGTAATGCTTAAAATCAGTTGGTATGCAAAACAAAATTCAAACAAATTACATACTGCCTTGGTGTGAAGATGACAATAAAAGTAGACATGCAATGTAACAGCCCAGGGCCAAATACCGTACGTGTCCGTGACACAAAGGTCGGCTTTGATACCATTCTGTAATAGCCCAGACTTAAATACGGCGCATGCCCACGTACACGTTGCGTGGGCCATACCTACACAGCAACCTGCTTATGCTTTCGTCATCGCTTCGCGTAAAAGGGTTAATCAGAGATTACTATGCTTTGGATCATGTTTATTTAAGTTGTTCCATCCCTCTTTGAACTAACAAAGTGGGACTAAATTTTATAGTTTATCCACACCACAAGCCATGGAAGTTAGGCCTAAATTCATGGGTCTCACATGCAACAAAATCAAATCCCATTCGTTGCATGCAGCATAGCAAATTCCAACAACTTGGCCACCGTGTGGAGCTACAACAGATGCGTGAGTGCAAAAAAATCCAGCATGTTGGGCATCTCTGCATGCAAGGAAATATGAACTCCTAGGCGATTGGCATGCATAAAACTACTAGCTAGCACAAGCCACATGAGGATGGTAACTAATCTGGCGTTCTCATCGCCACCAACTTTTGCAGCTTGCCTATACAAACCAGCCCCAGGTCCTTGTGCAAGAGGAGGCACAGAAGCACGCCGCCAAGCCATCAAGCTCCCATGCCGCAAGCACGCACACAACCATGCTGCTAGACTATTAGCGTCAAACCACGCCACTGCTGGAGTAGCATGCTGGAGGGATAGAGCCACCATGGCACGGCAAGGTAGCACGCACGTATTCCGGCATGTATCTGATGATGAGTTTGTTCAAGCCATGAGTCAACAACGTTAATTCAAGGTGAGTTGATAGCTTGGGATAATCAAGTCCAACAATGACATCAATTATGCTTGAGAGACCCCTATCACTGATCCTGGAGTAGGAGAGGTTCTTGAGACTCAAGTTTGATGCATGTGAGATCCCTATTACCCATCACGGAGTAGGAGAGGTCCTTAGATTTTCAAGAATAATACTTGAGAGGCCCCTATCACCGATCGTGGAGTAGGAGAGATCCTCATATTTTCAAGAATAATACTCGAGAGGCCCCTATCACCCATTGCAGAGTATAAGAGTTGCTCAAGTTTCAAGTTTCATGTCTGAGAGATCCCTATCACCCATCGTGAAGTTGGAGAGGTCCTTAGATTTTCAAAAAATAATACTAGAGAGGATTCTATCACCCATTTGGAGTAGGAAAGTTGCTTGAGTCTCAAGTTTCATAATTTTCACTTAAGAGAGACCCCTATCACCCATTATAGAGTAGGAGATGTCCTCAGATTTTAATATTTATACTTGAGAAGACCTCTATTACTCATCTTGGAGGAGGAAAGGTCCTCAAGACTCACGACATAAGATCCCTATCACCCATCATGGAGTAGGAGAGGTCCTCACGAGTCACGACATAAGATCCCTATCACCCATCATGGAATAGTCGAGATCTTCAAGTTGCTCTCAATGACATGTCTGTAATATTAGATGGCTTCCTATGAATAATCTCATATGCCTAATCAAATATGTAACGCCGGAAGGCTAAGTCCCATGATGCACTCTGGATAATCAACACGCTTGTGTCTCAGGGCCGAGGACTTGGAGGAACCTCATGGTCCAGATAGTCGAAACATGCTCAATTCTAGATAGAATGGATAATCAACAAAATTGAGTCCAAGTCAGTGAGGTCCATTTATTTGCTAAATATCTCTCACAGCACATGTCTCATGCAACTGGATTGGATACACAGTCGGGCACCGACGAGGCAAAGGCAACACACACCTGTCCGAGTAGATGAAGACCGGCGTACACCTGAGTGAGCACCAAGGAGTTGAAAGTAATCCTCTTCATCAACATATTCCATTTACACCCGACATGGTGATGGCACTATTGTAACTAGTTTCGGCAACACATGCATTCTTGCATTTCACCATCCTATATTATATATGGACAAGCAACACTCTACATAAAACCATTGTGCGCAGCTTAATCAAAAGTTTTCTATGGACTTGCTGTGTAGATGTAATTAACTAATCGAGCCTTGCTGGCCTCGAGTATCAATGGATTACACAATTACCCAAGATAGATCTCTCTTTAAGCATTGATGCAGAAGATAGACATGTTGGGATTCTGTATTTTGTAAATCTACATGATTAATGAAATATATGGTTCCATCACAATTTATTATTTTGTTTGTTCTCATTTTGTTTTCACCAACAGAATCCATAGGAGGTTGTGTAGACCTGGTACAAAAGAAGGCACATTTTGAAGAGGTGGCAAAGATGACGACACGGTGGTGAAGATGCAACAAGGGCATCAGGAAAAAGTAAAAATGATAAAGGCTTAGTCAAGGAAACATGAGAATCATCGGCAGAGGGCGAGGATAGAAAGATCTAGACTCATCGAAAACAACCCCCCTGTATATCTGCATCCTATGACCAATCGGATCCCAACAATGGTATTTCTTATGCTTAGCATTGTATCCTAATAAGACACATTCAACTGACTAACGATGAGAATGATCGGCAAAGGTCAACTTAGTGCGCTCACAAGGTGCAAGAAGCACCTAACACAACCAAAAAGACAAAAGTTGGAGTAGCCAGGCGTCTTGCCACAAAGATGCTCAAAAGGCATCCCACCCTAAAGCGCTGATGAAGATTGTATGTTACTCAAATAAGTGGTAGTGGAAACAACCTTGGCCTAAAAATGAGGGAGCACAAAAGAAGTCAGCATGGGAGCGCGAGCAGTCAAGGAGATAATGATGCTTGCGCTCAACTACATCATTCTGACATGCCTAGAAAGAAATTGGCTAAGTGCTCATATAGATACTTGCCCGTAGAATCCACATGAAAGACACGAATAGGAGTTTCAAAATGAGTACAATCCATAGCAACAAATGTCTTGAGTATAAACCATAACAACGAATGTTTTATAGATGAATGAAGCCTCGCCACAATGTTTTATAAAATAAATCCAAGTGTGGTAAGAAAAATCATTTATAAAAAGAATATAGTATGTGTGATCCTCTTTGGAGGTAAAGGGAGCTAGACCCCATCCATCTGAATGGACAAGATGAAAAGGAAACTCAGACACTGACCTGCTAGAATGGTAGGAAAGCTGAATCTGCTTTCTCAATAACTGTGATACTAACATAAGGACTCAGCTAGAAACCTGACTTAACAGACCATGATGAATCAAAGTGGACAATTGAGAATCACACACAACCTAAACGATGATGCCATTGAGCAAAAGACCACAAAGCTTCCTGAGCAGAACCAACATGATTGGCAAGCACATCGGATGGTATAAGAAATTAGTGAGGCTCTCAATGGCATTGTGAATCACGATGATGGGGTCTAGTACCAATCAGGTGCCCATTGCGACAATCTTGAACATAGCAGAAGTCAATATCAACACGGCAATTACGATTAGTAATCTATCTAACGGACACTAGCTGCTTGGTCAAATGAGCGACATGAGAAACATTAGGAACATAAAAAGATTTAGTGAGAAGAGTCCCTTGGCCCACAATAGGAAGGAATCATCAATGGTATGAATAGTAAGAGCTGGATGGAGAACAAATGTAAAAGAGTCAAGAGCTATGACGAGTCATATGGAAAGAGATGCCCGAGTCAAGAATCCAAGGATCGTTACCTGAAGTGAAAGGTGATACCTCACAATAAGCCCAAGAAGCCGCAACAGAACCTATAGATGCAGATTACCGAGTCACGACCAGCAGCTCCAAGTAGCGGAGAGGCCATAAGACGACTGAGCAGCCTAAGAAACTCCTGTCTCAAAACCAGCTGAACCGCTCTAAGAATCTACAGTACTAAAACCCCTAGAACAAGGTTCACAAACCCACCCAAAACGGACTGGTTTTTGGTCAAACCGGTCCGGTTCGGTTTGGGTGGGCGACCGATTTTTGGTTTAAAAGATTTGAAAAATTAGAAAATTCAAAAAAACTAAAAACCAAAAATAGTTCGGTAAACTGGTCAAACCAATCCGGATTCAAAATTCAAAAAACAAAACCAGAAAACCTGATTGGTAAATTGGAAAAACCGAGCGGTCTTCAATTTAAAACCTCATTTTCCATTTTGTTGCAGCTTTTACGGTTTACTGTAGCAGCCCCCCCCTCCCCCTAACCCCCGGTTTTCAACCAAACCCTAGCCGTTCGGCTCCAAGAAATCTGAAATCCTGTCCTAGAACCCTGTGAAAAACGTAATCACAATGAAACCCACGACCCTCTGTACTCTCAGAAGAATGTGCTGAAGCTCTCGATACAACTGGGGGAGAAACAGGAGGGCAAGAAGAGCACTAAGCAGCCAAATTTGAAGTAGACTGTAGCAAACCAGTAGAACGAAGACACGTCTCCTCATCACAAACAACAATGAGAGTCAACAGGCAATGGGCGACACACCACGAACATAGATCATCAAATTGAATGCAGTCAAGAAGACAATGTTGGATTGATTTTGTGGAAAAATTGCAAGCAAGTGTGACATGCAACAGATGGATTAGAGAGGATGAACCCTAACCTAACAATTTGCTCCGTACACCATGTTATGAATAGCATCTATATTCATCATGTTGACAAAAGGGACATGTAAATAGAGGAATAGGTGGCCAGTAGCGGAGCCATCTATCAACCGGGGGGGGGGGGGGGGGGGCGCTCTGGCCTACTGCTGTAGGTTCAATGTGAGATTGCAATGGAAGAGAAAAGGATAGATGTGCTATGAATGTAAGTGTTGGCTTCAAATGACAGATTGCCTGTAATATATATAGGCATGTGATCTGATGATTTTAGGCATCATTGCCTTGCGACTTGTACTGAACTTCCAAATAAACTATTGGTTGGGCTCATACTTTATTAGGTTCTTGGAATATACACAAAACCCCTTAGGGAAAAGTGAAAATACACTGTACATACATCTCTACCAGCTTTATCATATTTTAATAGCAGCATACCACATAATGTGCTCTTTACTCATTGTGCATTGTTATTACCAGAATTTTGAAACTGATCTCTGTGATCATCTGCTCCATCAAGTCCAAACTATCTATGCATTACAAATCACAAAGCCATGCATGTGTCTAGATTTTTTTTATTCTTTTGGATACATGAACCTATTCATATATATACTTTTTATCAGTGGCAACATCCTTGTAGGTGATGGTGGAATATGTGGTTGTGTTCTTTGTGGTTGTGGCTAAGAGTCCCCACACTGTAACATAAAAATCACACAGTTCCATCCTCATATATATCTGCACTACGAATCTTTGACAAATAGTTGCACCCATACTTCAGTTTTATCTTTTCTAAAAGTTCTATTCATTTCACCGGCAGAAATATCTTCTTGAAAAACGTGCAGTTGTTGATATTGATAATGGCAAATTGCTAAATGAAGACAACGATATTAGATCAGTAAGTTCGTACTCTATTCATACAGTTATGTTCGAATTTTGCAAATGGAAATAGAGGAAATTAATTGTGAATCATTCTTCATGTATCGTATACAAGAGGTGATATCAACTTTCATTGGATCGGTGCAGGTCCTTCAGTTTTTAATGGATGATGTGTCTGACTTCTTGTCAACACATTTTTCTAATTCATTAGAGAGAAGCGGTTCTGAGGAGAAAGGTTGTGCTTCGACGCTTAAAGCTTTTATCGATTATATATCTTTGAGGGAAACTGAGAATTTTCGATCCCGGAAAGAGGACAATAAAAACTCCATCACTTTAACAACTATTCATCAGGTTTCTTTTTCATCTCTTGACTGCAATTAATTTTGCCGGTCATGCCATTTGGCTATCCTCTGAGACCTGGAAACATGATCTTCCCTTTTCCTTTGTAGTCAAAAGGTTTGGAGTGGGATGTTGTGTTCATTGTGCAGGTATTTTCTTCACCCTTGAGTAGAGGTTTACATACAGCTACAAATACTATCACGGATGTAGTGCTAGGCTAGCAACCTGATGGCGCTTAGCACCTAAGCGATCAGGTAGGCTTGGCAAGAAATTTTTTAAATAGGGCACATGTAATCTTGATTACATGGGCATGGCAATATCAGAATCGATGACAGATTAATCAACTTTTTTTCCCATAATGTGATGCACATGGCAAATAGATGAAGGTCAATGATTTATCCAGATGGTCTATACATTTGTTGATTAATAATAAGTGTCTTCTTTTTCTTTGTTTCTTGCTTCTAACATAATTTTTTGCTAATTGCTTTTACGTAAACTTATCAACCAAGTTCTGTTTTGACACCAATGCTTCTTTCATTGCACAGGCAAATGATTCAGAAATTCCTTTATTGCATGAGTTCAATGGCACAACAAAGGAAGCAGGAAGCACATTGGAGGTTTTCCTTTTACATAATTTTCTTTCCATCACATGTTCTTGATGTACCATACTTCATGACTGATGTTTTAATTACAGGAGGAGAGGAGACTATTCTATGTTGCAATGACACGGGCTCGTAAAAATCTTTACATCTTGCATGTTACTGTCGACTCTAATCGCCAGGCAAGTTATTCTGTGTATTCATCCTTATCCTTAAACAATATCAAGGTTTTTGACTTCAACTATTGGCTTACAGCTTTTGCAACCGTCACGTTTTCTCAGAGAAATTCCCGCCCACCTGCTCGAGGTGCAGGTGAGACCATAAGATCTCATTTTACCATGCATATCCTCTCTTGTTTTGTGAAATATTTCCTTTTCTTTTGGTAGACTGATAGACCTGCTAAAAAAAGAGCAGCCTGGTGCACATCGCTCCCGCTTAGGTAGGGTCCAGTAAGGGTGCGACCACGTTTGGGGTTTTTTGTATGCAGCCTTTCCCTGCATTACTGTAAGAAACTGTTTTTAGGACTTGAACCTGTGGCCTCATGATCAAAAGGCAAAAACTTTATCATCGTGTTAGAGCCCCTCTGCACTGATAGATCTGCTAAAGAACTTAAAGTTTATTCCCTCTGTTCTTAAATTGTTGTCGTTGTTGACTTCCAATATCAACTTTGACCATTTGTCTTATTAATTTTTTTTGATAAATATCATATATTTTATTATAATTTGTTTATTATTAGAGTTATTTGAATCACAACTTAAAAATTTTACACATTTGAACTAATTTTTTGAATAAGACGAATGGTCAAAGTTGATGTTAGAAGTCAAAGGCAACATCAATTTAGGAACAGACGGAGTACTTTGTTGATGACTTAAGGTTAGGATGCAAGTAGGATTATTCAAAACCCACTCCATTCAGCTTGCTACTTAATTGATAGCCTGTCTGTACATATGAGCCATTGTGTTGACCTGCCCCATTTTCATTGTAGCAAAGGACTTTTCTAAATTCATGCTTTTTTTTTTGTGTTAACCTATAGGGCGAGGAGACTCTTGGAAAAGTTCCTCAAGAGCCTTCTGAGGATATTCCTTTTGATGAGCCTGAAGGAGATACATCGTTTCAAAAATCCATTGCAGAACAGTCTGAAACTTTACCATACCCTGAACTGGCTCAAGGATGCCTTGCTAATGATTTCTTAAAAAGGTAATCGTATTTGCGATTTGATATTTTATTTTGATTTTTTTCTTGCAAATATTTCTTTTTAAATTATTTGTATCAGCAATATTTCTTTTAAATTATTTGCATCAGCTCGATTTCATATATTCACTTGATCCTTAATTCTTTTTATAGATTTGATATTGATGATAGATCAGTAGTTTCACATATATTTCATCATTGGGCCAAGAAGGTGGCGTTTCAAAATCCAAAGAGACTACTTGATAAGGTACTATCATGACCACTCTTGAACACTTCGAAGCTTTCCTTTTGCACTTCATCTCTGGCTCTTTCATGTTGGATGTGTGCTTGATTTTTCAGATAAGTTTTGTTATTGATGAACGCATACGAGGTAAAGGCTACAAACGCAAGGTGACCTCTCCTCTGTCCCATGTTCCAAAGCATCATTGTCCTTATTAGCCTTTCAACTGTTTTACATCATCACCAGTAATTGTTAAGGATCACATAGATGATATTTCATTTAAACAAAAGTTCTATCCCCCTTTGGAGAGCTTGACCCTGAAAAGCTGGTGGCACGTTCTTATCCAGGATGTCTTGCGCAAGCTGAAGTCATTCCTAAATGCTGATGAAGCAGTGGGCTATGCACAATATGTGAGATAGTTTTCATTTTCTCAGTATTATGGTTTGTCCATTTTCATAGTTTTCCAGTTCATAAATAAAACAACTATAATAATTGTGCCAATTTCAGGTTATCAAGTGGGAACAAATTCCAATTGAGAAGCGAAACCAGTTGAATAGAGAAAGGCAGGCAAGTCCTTGACTATCACAAACATCTTGCCTCTTTAATTCAAAGAAAGCAATGGTTTCCAGGGATGCTCTGTTCTTTATATGAGCCTTACCTTGTGAGTTTGTGGTTCTATTTCAGGATCATTTCCAGAAGCGGAGGATAGAGAATTCCATGGGTTCCTCTGAACCTACAGTTAAACAGGTCAGGTATCTTAGAAATCTCTTGTTCTTGCTTTGACACTCCAATATATTCTGCATCTTAGTTTGTCCGAACTCATAGTTCTACTTTTACTTTTTAGCCCTTCTTGATTTCCATCACCCAACCAAAACTGATATCCATCCCTGCATGTCTAACTACAGATATCATACCTGCGGAACCTGGGGTGCACTATCACACCGACTTCTCGCCTACATGCTTCTCATCTCATTGAGAAGTACAAATCGCTCTGAGTTACCTGCTGCTATGATCATAGTGCTTGAGCTGAAGCCGGAAGCAGTATATAAAGCACAGGTGCCCAGACGGCGACAAAATTGTTAGTATCTTTGGGATCATGCTATTTAGTAGACTGAAAATGTCACGGTAGAACTTACCTGATGTTTTTTGTACATGTTGTACATATGTTGGTGTAGCAGCGTAGGGAAATATATCAATATTGCACCCCAGCAACCTGGGAATCTTGTTGCAAGTGTTGAAGTCCAGGGCCAGAGCAGTGCCCGTCGTAGCTTTCAGCAAGGATTGCAGACAGGATAATCGTCGTTTTCGCTGGATGACAGCAAGCGAGGATGTTTCTGCGGGTCAATTTGTACATCAAGTTCGTGTCAGTTTCAGGATGAATTTGTCTGCTGTCCACACACTTTTCTACCCCATATTCCTTGGACACCACGAAGGATATTTGCGCCAGATCGAGGAAACGGGTGGACACCTGTGGTCAGGCCGTCAGGGCCGGGGAGCCTCACGAACCAACGCGCGCATGCAAGCTAGTACCTGCATTCTTGCCTTGCCGCTTCCGCACGTTGGGGGAACCGAGCTTTTTTGTGTCTCCCGGTTTTATCTCCTTGCTGTCGCGCTGCGCGCGCTTATCGTCTGCCTCCATTGGCGGCCTCGCTCTCGTCTTCCTTTCTGGGTATCGCGTTGCCCCTGACCGGAGAGAGAAGGTCGCGCGATCATGGAGTGCCTGCTGGGCCTGCTCAAGGTGCGGGTGGTGCGAGGGGTGAACCTGGCCATCTGCGACCCCCTCACCCACAGCAGCGACCCCTACGTCATCCTCCGTCTCGGATCGCAGGTACAAGACCATTTTGTGCTTCCTTTTCCTGCTTCCAGTTCATGATGCCCCCCGCGCCTTTGGCTCTCTTTTGAATTTTATTACCCAATCGTCTGCCGCATGTTAATTTTTCCATAGACAATGACATATTTGTGGTTCGCTATATATATCGTGTAACTGAAATTCAGATGAGCAATGTTTTCATGAACGGTTGCACTACTTGATAGCTAGCGTTCGGCAATAGAAAGCGGTGTCAATGGACGAAGCAGTAAACAAGGTGTCGTTTAAGGTTTGCAAGCTAGCTTGTCTTGCTACAAAAGATTCAACGACTCAGATCCCCAGACTCGATCAACCCCTCTTCTAGACCGAGCCCTCCCAGTGTTACCTGCTTCCGAAACACATCTGGTGAAATCAAATGGAGTTTACAAAGAAACCTCATTTATTTGGTCGTCCTTCTTTTGTTCCCGCAAAGGCAAACATTTTGGGCCCAGGCCCACCTATCATGCATGTAAGAAACTATTAGCAAGAGCTACCTAACCCGCGCTTGATGCACCACGTGATGGCTTCAATCAGCCTTTCTAAATATGTGTTCGATTCCAATAGTCGTGTGGATTGACTCGTAACTTACGAATTCATATAAAAACCCAATTGGATAAGCATTTTCTGACCATCTTGTTGAATTTTAAAAAACTGAATTCTAAACAAATTTGAATTTAATTAAAAGTATTGTACTAAATTCCTATTTTCATATAAAAGTAAATTACTAGTAAAAGATTGAGGAGAAATCTGACCATATTGTTGTACGATAAGACTAGTTGACAGGTTCCACTAATATCACTAGCCAAGCCATTGCGCCAAGTCGTTTTTTAGTTTTTTTTTTTTGATACTACTCTGCAAAAGTCGATGTATATTTCCCTGTTCCAAAGGATCTTTCGAGATAGCGCCAACTATTTTTTTAGTCCTTACGCAATCTGCAAAAGTTGTTCCGTCCTTCTCTGTTCGTAAGGATCTTCTTGAATTGCCATTATTAATCCCACTTTCTTGTGTGGACAATCGTTTCCAATTTTCCTATACTATGCAGAAAGTGAAGTCAAGTATAAAATACAAAACAATAAATCCAGAATGGAACGAGGAGCTCACGCTATCCATCACAAACATGATGCTGCCGGTCAAAATTGTAAGCTCATCGTCACCATTTGCATGAACAAATTCCACGCGACGTTTGCATCTGCCTAGCTTCTTCTTCCTCCTGGTACTAGCTAGGTCTCCGTAACTTGGCACTTGGAATTTCAGGAGGTCTTCGACAAAGACACGTTCACCAAGGACGACAGCATGGGCGACGCCGAGTTCGGCATCCTGGACTTCGTGGAGACGGCGAAGCAGGACCTGAGCCACGTCTCCGACGGCACCGTGATGAAGACGATCCACCCGGACAAGGGCAACTGCTTCGCCACCGAGAGCCACATCACGTGGAAGGACGGCAAAGTCTCCCAGGACATCGTGCTCAGGCTCAGGAACACCGACACCGGCGAGCTCGTCCTCCACCTCCAGTGGGTTAACATCCCCGGCGTCGCACGGTGAACGACGGCGATGGCGCATGCATGACGGTGAGAGAGAAGCCCCGGATGATTTATATGATGTAATGATGTAACGCAACGTTGCTCCGTTTATGAGATGTGGACAGTGGAGAATAACCAGAACGTCCTGGGGTGGGAGGGAGACCCTGGGATGTGCAATATATGTATGAACGGCATGCCTCAGTCTTGTGTTAATGGGAGCACATCTTGATTTCGTTTTTTTCCCTAAACCCCAAAATATTTTTATCCGTAAAGATATTAGCTTTGAATTCTGTAAAACTGTAGTTCATACTGCAGTGGCACATGGCTCAGTGTCTCATGGATCCACATTTAACACCAGGTAGGAACCAATATACAACTCATCTAAACTGTTTGCGACCAAATTACACTTTGATACATAGGAGTAATTCGGACTTCAGACCTCGCAAGGGCCCCTGATAAATGCACTTTGCAAAAACTTTCAACTTCATCAGAGTAAAAACTGAAAAACATTTAGGAGATCATGTACCTCTGCAGTCAGTACAGCGAACAAAAGAGATTGGATTGTTTTGCTCGTTTCCCTGGACAAAATTTCAGAACAGACTGCTTTTCTTTCAG
Organism: Zoysia japonica; assembly: GCA_001602275.1. Lineage (NCBI taxonomy): Eukaryota > Viridiplantae > Streptophyta > Magnoliopsida > Poales > Poaceae > Zoysia > Zoysia japonica. Next base: position 664,736 of record BCLF01000060.1, on the reverse strand, counting down.
AAGCCCTGAAAAACCTTCTACAGACTGCTTTTCCTACTGCTCAATCATCTGCTTGATGGAACAATATTGTTGGCAATGCGAATTCTATCTCTTGTGACCTGTAACTCAAGTTTTCTGTTCCTAACAGTAACAAATCTTTGAATCTTTTACCAGTTACCATGTCAGTTGCTCAAAACTTCTCTCTAGACTTGCCTCAGATAGCTCAGAACAAAGAGATTAAGCTCAATAATTCTGATAACCTAGACAGTCTTCACATCAAAGATTATATGGTAAAGAAAGCCTATAGTAAATATTATGCGCCAATCCTAACCTGTTACAAGAGATCCAGCAAGTCTCAGAAGGCAGAATCTACAACTCTAGCAAAATCCCTGCAGGCTTGCCAACCATAATCTGATCTAGAGATCCATCCCTTCAAGTTCACGTAAAAAAAAAAAGCTTGCACTACCTGCCTGTCCACTATGGAAGATCTCTCCCCAAGAGCCCCAGAGAAGAAGCGCAGAATAAAGCAGATGGCTATAGACTGCAGCAAGGTAAAAAAACATCAGATTGAACCAGACCACTCCCCTCAAGCAGCATTTCCAGAGGAGGAGCAGCTTCAGCAAGCTATTAGCCATTTCTGGTTCCAAGGCCCAGTCAAATTTCCCTCTCTTTCTAACCTGGAAAACTTGCAGTCACCTTATCCCTCTAATCATGTCCTTGCCATTCAACAGGTGGCACACAACTGCGGAATACCTCCTGAGGAGGTGGACCAAGCCTTACTGATGAAGCCTACTGACCCTTCAGGTAGCGACATTGGCAAAGACTGCTTGTTTGAAGATCAACAAGTTATCAATGAATACCCTTTTGCAACATGCAAGGCTAGATAGTGGGATGGTCTTTTGGTGTATTTATGTGACTTTAGAGTTCTCTGCTGTTGGCTTTTGTTTAGTCCTCATGTTGAGGCTTATTATGTCTGATGACTTGTTGATCAGTACTCGCACTCATTGTTGGTATCGTTGGACTAGTACTACTATTTGCCCGAACTATTCTCACTACAATGCTTGGGTTCTGGCCTTTGGCTGCTTGGCTTATGATCTTTATGTTTCCTTTTGCTCTCCTCATCTTTCTATAATGTGCTTATTGAATGGAATCTATATTGATTGGACCTTCAACGTCGGATTCTGAAATCTAATGTCCTCGCCATTATTTACCCAGTGTTTTAAATGGATACACCATCAAGAAATTGGAATGTGTTGGATTGGAACATTAGAGGTATCAACGATGAGGCCAAGCAACGGGCGGTGAGAGCACAAATAGAGGAATGCCAGTGTTCCATCATCTGTCTACAAGAAACAAAAAGAGCCTCCTTTGATCACTCATTCATAAAAAAATTAGCTCCTAAGAGAATCAATAAATTTGCCTTTGTCCCCTCGAATGGTAACTCAGGTGGCTTACTCTTAGATTGGAATGGCTCTCACTTCCAAGGCAGTCAAGTATTCCTCTCAGTTTGCTATTATAGTTGAGTTCATCTCAGTTTTATCCGGTTTACTGTGGACCCTGACCACAGTTTATGGGTCATGTCATGGTGAACAGCGCGATCTCTTTCTTCAATGGCTATCGGACCTAGACCTTAGTCCTATGGATCTAGCTATGTTCATAGGGGACTTTAACTTTTACAGATCAGCAGAAGACAGAAATAGAGCAGCGGCCAATCGGAAAATATGAATAACTTCAACTCAGTTATTAGTAGTCAGGGGCTTACAAAAATTCCTTTAAAAGGCAGAAAATTTACATGGAGCAACATGCAACATGACCCTCTCCTTGAGTAGTTGGACTGGTGTTTCACCACTCCTGTCTGGACAACTACATTTCCCAACACACTCTTACTTCCACTCTCAAAGCCTCTCTCGGATCATGTCCCCTGCTATGTTCAAATAGCTTCTGGCATCCCCAAATCAAAGATTTTCAGGTTTGAAAACTTCTGGTTAGAACACTCGGGTTCATGGAGTTAGTAGAATCTAGTTGGTCTCACAACCTTATCACTACAAACCCAACATCCATAATTTCTTCTAAATTTAAGCTTCTTCGAAGAAATCTAAAGCAGTGGAGCAAGCAGCTATCTAAATTATCTTTGCTTATCAAGACCTGCAACCAAACTCTGTAAGTCTTAGATATATTGGAAGAACAAATGAATCTCTTTCTCCAGGAGAGGAATTTCAGAAGAATTCTCAAACAGCACATCAATAGACTGCTAAAGTACAAGAACATTTACTGGAGACAGATATTCACAGAGAGATGGGTAAGAGATGAATGTACAAAGTTCTTCCACGCTGCAGCAACTGAAAGGTACAGAAATAATACCATTACTAGTCTCCAAGATGAAGATGGCAGAACTCTCTCAGAACATACTGCTGCTATCATTTGGAATTCCTTCAAGAGCAGAATGGGCTTTTAGGAACAGACAGAAATGCTCTTTCATCTGCCCAGCTTGCTCTCAAGGAATTCTACCTTAGAACATTTACAGGATCCTTTTACACCAGAAGAAGTTGACCTGGTTATCAGAGAAATGGCCAATGATAAAGCTCCAGGCCCAGATGGTTTCAATGCTCTCTTCTATAAGAAATGCTGGAATCTAATGGGCAGACAGAAATATCGGATTCGAAAACTACCTCCTCAAAGGTGACTTCTATGATCTTTGCAACAAATTTCAGGAAGGTTCTGTCAACCTCCAGCCTATTAACTCCTCCTTCATTACCCTGGTCCCTAAGGTAAATAACCCAGTCACTGTCAGTGATTTCAGACCCATTACTCTCCTAAACACCTCCTTGAAGATCATCACCAAAGTTCTATCCATCAGATTGCAGAAGGTGATCACAGAGCTCATTCATACCAACCAATATGGCTTCATTAAGTCTAGAACTATTCGGTACTGTTTAGGTTGGGCATATGAATACTTACACCAATGCCACCAAACAAAAGAAGAAATTATTATTCTTAAGCTAGACTTTGAGAAAGCATTTGACACAGTTTCTCATAAAGCCATCATGGATATTATGGAACACCTGGGTTTCCCTGAAAAATGGAACAATTGGGTCTCCTCTATCCTTCAGACAGCTAATGCCTCTCCTCAATGGTATCCCAGGAAATCTTTCCAGTGCAAAAGGGGTGTAAGACAAGGTGATCCTCTATCACCCCTTCTCTTTGTATTGGTTGCAGACCTGCTCCAACATATCATTAACAGAGCAGCCAACATAGGCTGTCTGACCAGACCCTTGTTCCTGGCTCACATCAGTGACTTTCCAATAGTCCAATATGCAGATGACACTATTCTAGTTCCCCGAGCCTCCCAAAAGGAACTGTTCTTCCTCAAAGCCCTGCTTCACTCCTTCACAGTGTCCAAAGGACTGAAGGTTAATTACGCTAAGTCTTGCATTCTGCCAATCAATGTGACTGAAGATAAGTTGCAAATCTTAGCAGGAGTCTTTGGATGTAAAATTGGGACCTATCCCTTCACTTAGGTTTGCCTATGGGTCTTACCAAACCGAAAGTGGAGGACCATTTGCCCCTCATTTCTATAATTGAGAGAAGGCTCTCTTCTACTGCCACTTGGCTTTCAATGGTGGGCAGACTAACCTTGATTCAATCAACCATCTCCTCCATTTCTATATATGCTATGTGCACGCTCAAGCTTCCTAAAACAGTCTTCAAATAGATTGACAGAGCGAGAAAAGATTGTCTTTGGAGAGGAACCGATATAGCAAGTAAGGGAAAGCCTCTTGTTCAATGGGAACAAATTACATTGCCAAAAGACGGTGGTGAACTAGGCCTAAAAAACCTCCAAACCCAGAATGATGCCCTTCTTCTCAAGCATCTGGATAAATTCTATAACCAGAAAGACATACCATGGGTTCTGCTAGTCCGGCACTCTTAATAACCAAAGAAAGTCCCTCATGCAACTTGTGAAAGAGGCTCCTTCCGGTGGAAAGACATCTTCAAACTTGGGGTTAAATTCAGGAGAATAGCTTTAGCTACTGCAGGGCAGGGTAATACCTTCATTATGTGGAAAGATGTTTGGAATGGCCAGTTCCTAAAGCACGAGTTTCCTAGACTTTTCTCCTTTGCTAGGAAACCCAATCTCTCTTCGAGAGTTCAGAAGTGAAACAAGGATTGACAACTTATTCTTCCCACCACTTTCTCAACAAGCCTTACAAGAATATCAGCAATTTCTTCTTTGCATCCACCAGTATGATGACAACATGAATGAAAGAGATTCCTAGAATTATATTTGGGGGAGTGGCATCTACTCCACGGGTCACTTCTACAATCATTCTTACAGTAGCATTGTATCCCCTAAGCCTTTCAAGTGGATTTGGGAAGCCAAAGCCACGAAAAAGGTGAAGATCTTTGTCTGGCTCATGTTAAAGGACAGACTGAACTAAGAAACCTACTTAAGAGAAAGAATTTCAAAATTGAAAATGATGACTACAGTTGCGTCCTTTGTGATGCAATTTGGAGGAACTCACATATCATCTCTTTTTCCAATGTGACTTCAGTTCAGATTGCTGGGATTGTCTTCAGATTACCTGGGACCACAGTCTTCCCTTCTTCCAGACTATCCAAAGAGCAAAACTTGATTTTCAGAATCCCTTCTTCATGGAGATTTTTGCTGTAGCAGCTTGGGGGATCTAGAAGCAGAGGAATGACAAAATTTTCAGAGGGATTATGCCTACAATTGCTGCCTAGAAATCTAGCTTTAAGTCCTGCTTTTCCACCATTTTGTACAGATTTGCCCCTGATAAAGCTCAGTTAGCTTCTGCTTGGCTCCTTTCCCTCCCCCCTTAGATTTGTAGTCTGGTTCTCTGTTTTTGTCTTTTCTTCTGTACAGTGTTACTTTCGTTTTCGAAATAAATTTTACAGCAGGGGTTTTCCTTTGCTGTATTCTTGCTAAAAAAAATTCAGAACAGCAGAATAGAGTATATACACCATGGCTCACCTACTATGTACCAAGGTTTTAGAAACCGCCGAAAACCGCGAAGGCCAAACCGGTCCAGCCCGGTATAGGGTTGGGTCCGGTTTTCGGCCGAAAACCGAACTTAGCACTTTAGCAAATCCGGCTAACCGGCTGGTTTTTTGCTAAACCGAAAACCGGCCGGAGCCCGGTTTCTAAAATCTTGCTATGTACAATTCAGTTTTCCATATCTACAGATCAAGCGTATAAGCAAGAACGGCAGGTGATAAAAATCGATCCATGGCAAGGATTCAACTAATTCAGAGAGAGTGGTGAGATCTCATTGTTGCTGCTTCCAGAGATTTCATGTGGGCGCTGATGCTTGGCCATTTGCACGTCCCGCGTGAAATGGGTCCTCGACTTCGCATAAGGAGCTTCCCTTGCTGCAGTAAGAGTAAGCCCAATCAATCCGTTAACTTTGTGCATCTTGATTTCGGGTTACGCAGCTGTTCACATCTCTTACCTGCAGCTAATTTTTGAGCCCGGAGAATGTTCTGCCTTCTCTTCCACCAGCACGCTGCGAATACCACTAGAAACAGAAGCTAAAAGCACCCCGAAGGCCATTCCAATCTTCGCACCGACAGACAAATGAGGGCCACACTGACGTAAGCCAGGAATTCCACATAATCCAGCATTATCTGTGAAGCTGTCATTCAAGTGTATCAAGCGAAATTGAAGTTCAAATATGTGTCTAGGTTGGTATAAATGATGTTATTCTTGGAGAAAATTTGATAAGTACTCCAGAATGCTTAGTTATTATAGTGATAATATGAGAAAAGAGATGAAATATTTTACAAATTGAGTGATATCTTACTTGAATCTTGCTCTGTGCAGAGGCCTTCCTCCCAAACTGGCTGGGATCATTCCCGGCAGATGATTTCCATTCAGATTCCTTAATAGAGTAACTATTATAGTAAGAAGGATTTTGTGGCAGAACCGCCCCAAAATCACAGGCGGCTCGCCGAAACTTACCGGATTTGAGGAAGAACGGGCCAACAGGGCCGAAACTCCGAAAATGGGGAAAACTTTGATTCCGGCCACTCAAGCGAGGAGAGTGAGGAAGCAGCGGCGCGGGTGGCTGGAGGACGGGGTAGCGCACCTCCCCGTCAAGGAGACGAGGGCTGGGGACGGTCGGGTAGCGCTGCTCCGCGGTGGCACCAGAGTTGGCCGGGTGAGAGGGTGAGCGAGAGAGACGAGACATGGTGCATGCTCCTGGAGAAAGTATCGATCTGGTGCGGGGTGCTGGCTTCCAGAGGAAGGAAAAAGGTGGAGATGGGAGGCTGACAGGCGGGCCCCGCATGTCGAGGTGTCCAACCGTCCTTAACAGTTAATCATCTTTGGGACAAAAACGAAACGAACAAATGAACTCGGATTGACTTAAAACTTGGTAGGATGGATCTTTGACATGTTCTCCAACATAAATGACATCACAGGGTTTTTCAAAGAATGAGGAAGATATAGAATTTCGAAAGTTGCCAATTGATAAGGATAGTTGGAAAAATCTGCTGGAAGCAGATGTCAGGCTTAATGCTTAGGCATTTTGGGAACAGAAACAGAATGAGCAAACGATCTCGAAAAGGATTGAAATTTGGTAGAACATTTCTTCACCCTGTGGTTTATAAAATAACCAACATGAACAGGTTTTTTCCAAAAATACTGCGATTTATAGAATTTAGAAAACAGCTAACTGTTAAGTGGACTTGAAGAAATCTGCTGAAGGCAGATCAGTTAACTAGTTTAAAAAGTCTGAAAAGACTAACTCCACAATTCTGAAAGTCTTGAAATTTGGCAAGATGAAAGAATGTACCAAGAGGAACAACTTTTGATTTGGAATCGAGTTGAAGTTCGAACTGAATTTTAATTTACAGAATTTGGAAGATAGACACTTATTAAGAAATCAGAATAGAAATTGAGCCCTTTTAAATTGGAATGAGCTTTACTAAATTTCTACAAATTGCCAACATGAAAGCATTTTCAGTCTAAAACGTAGTTTCCCCCATTTCATCACTTTTATCTTTGAAGGTTTGAACTTCCACTTTTAAATTCAGAATTTTGAATTACTGACTTGGATTCCTTTCATCTTTTTGAACTTTAATTATTGACTTTCCAATTCTGTCTAAAAATTTTTATACCTCGACTTCGCGAAAAGCTAGGTGTTACAGCCCTCCCCTCTTAAAGAAATATCGTCCCGAGATTTAGAATGAAAGAGGAGAGGAGGGGTGCTATCTTGAAATATTGGTTGAATGTACATAATACTTGAATCAAAGAAAACAGTAAGGGGTGAGGTAGCATTGACATAGGAACATATTCCAGGCTAGTGGGGCCAAAGAGAATGATATCTTAGGTAGGCTTCAAATGACGAGTTAAATCCCTCTGATAAATTGTGATGAATGTGAGGTAATCGAAATGGATAAGGGTCTGCACTTCATTAAGCATCGATCACCACACAAATTTATAAACAAAGATGAGAGATCGATGTGGAGGCTACTCACAAGAGTCAGATTGGAATTACATGATCATCATCATGATGAAAATAAGTGACACAACGTCAGTCTTAAGTTAAGGTAATGTATAGGTTTGAGACCCAGATATGGTTAGTTGTTTAGACAAGTGATTCCAAGCATAACCTTCCTCATTCCAGTTGCGTACTCCGGATAATACGTCATCCGTTCAGAAGAATGTTACAATTAGATCCCCTTATCCACGAGAAGTGTCCTTTTCATATTAGAATTCTGATTTTTGAGAAGCACCTGGACGAGCTGGCACAACTCAATATCAAAACTGTAATTATGGCGAGCAAAATGACCAACAATATCAAGGGGCTACTAATTCAAGATAGAAGATAACAAGGTGCTATCGCAAAAATGTTGTTACAACAATTGGTATGCTTTAGATCAAGGATGAGCGTGTTTCAAGGCATATCTAGTGGTCTGGAGGTGTCTAGATACTTGAGGACATCAAAACGAACGATGAGACGTGTCTTATGGGTAGGGACGAAAAGAGTAGAATATGCTACATTATGAATATCATAGAAGAAGAGGTTTGAAATGGACTCAGGTAAGGTTTCAAATAGGTTGCCTATACCTGATAGAACAAGATCGTCTTGATCTTTGGTAGGATATAAGTAAGTAATTCAAGGGAATTTGGTGCAAGTGAATGGTGCTATAGAGGAATCCATGAGAGCTTTATGAAAACCAAGTCATACAAAGCATGGAGAAAGTAGAATTAGCTTCAAGACTATCAAGTTAGAAGGAGTCAAGGTGGGGTAACAACCCATCAAAAAAAATGGAGTATCTAGTTATATAGATTGCTCCCTAAGGCAAAAGGGTCCTTGAAGCAGTCACACTTACTTTGGGTAACAAGGATATTAGTGATAAATTCAAGGTGTCATGGGATCATCTCATTCTTGCTCATGGTTGAAAATTTATTTATGCACATCTAATGTTTAATGACTAATGCTCCTTATTTATGGTGCACTACATGTCTCAAATGATGCAATGCCCTCATGTGAGAATAATCATGCAATGGTGTCTATACATGTTAATAATATGTACATGATATGGTGCAAAATGATGCACATTGCATGATGTGACGATAAATGAGCATGACATGATGCACAAGTACGATGCATAATGCCTCAGCCATTATGATGCACATGCAGAATAGTGCAATGTAATTATGTTATAAAGAAATGCACCGAGTAACAGAAATGTGTACAGTGGAGTCATAAAGGTGCAATATGATTTATGCTATTTTTTTACCGAGCAAGAATAAGGTGATACAAGTACAAAGATTATGAAAACAATCCAACGCTCCAAATGGGGATCAAGGTTACAAGGATTTTCTCATATCATGGATCAAGGAAGATTAGTTTCAAAATAAGGTTTCATTAGTTCAGGTTACTTTCTCATACGGTGCACATATTAGAAGATATACCATCTCACAGGTGACAGCCGATGTTGGAATGAATTCAAGAATAGGTCTAAGATCTGATCTGAATCAAGAATAGAAATTGATTCAAGTAAAGGAGGTAACCATGTGACCACAAAATTGAACCTCAATAATTTTTTTTATCAATACGATTTGATTTCCATGCACATCCTTGGAGGAAATGGTCTTACTGGTATGATAAGGAGACACTTTATAAACACAAAGTAGTCACATGGATTAAAACTATGGGTTAATTACAAACCCAGTCATTTGGATCATCATGATCAAAGCCATGTGTGGGAGGAACATGGAAAGAAAGATGACATTTTCTTCCTAAAAGTAAGATGATACTGATTGATTAAGTACATGACGACGCCAATGTACAAGTGGTAAATTCACCCAATATAGAGGTTTTTGATTACAGGGCAAGAAAAAGCAGAATAACCCTCATTCTGTCCTGGACTGGCAGTAGTCACAAAATTTGATTCTGACATTTATCGAAGCAGAATCAGGAGGAGAGTTCAATAATAATGTTTTAGAAGACTTCCATAGCTTTCTAACGCATATTTATTTGTCCTCGTACGAGAAACAGAACAGAAGTTATGCTATCTGCAAGGTGACAGTGTGAGTGCTGAAATTCGATTCTGGACAGATTGGAGTTTAAAATAGTTTGGATTTTTAACAGGGTTTGTGGGGCGAATTCTACAGAACCTTACTAACAAACTTATATAGGACATCATGTATGTTCTAGAGAGCACTCAAACTCGAAAATTGGTCCAGCAACTAGGGAGTTTATGAATGTTTGAAGTTGGCAAAATTTCAGGCCTTCGCTATTAAGTCAATTCAGGATGGGTGTTTGGAGATCATCGGAAAATTGAATTGGTAAGGCATTGAGTTAGGGACGGAGAGAGGCTTTCAATTTAACCCAGAATGCCAAGTTTGAGACTTGAACTCAAGATTTTCGAAATTTTCTTTGTAGGTTCAATTTGGGTAGGTTTGTTGATATTTTATTTGCCTTTCATGCATATGAAAGAATGTAATGACATGACAATATGTCGATCCTACGTCCTCACCAAGAAGAAAAAGTTGGTCTAATATAGCGACTATACATGACTTCGATGACAAACACGTTCTCTCAAGACACATTAGTCGTTTTCTATATGTACTACTTTTCGAGGTTAGCGTACCTGCAGAAAACCACATCCCAGACATGCAACAACAAAAGAAAACTTTATGTCATTCCATACGAGGCGTCTTCAAGTAGGCCACATCTTTAGGGACGCGATCGTGATTCGCATCACACGGCAAGAGGTCCACACTTACCATTAGGTGGCAAATGACCGTACTCCCCATTAGACGGCAAAAGTTTTATATGTTCGAAAGAACATATTCACTTTCCGTACGTTGTACGGGACACTCCATACCTCTGATGAGCCCTCGAATTTTACCACATTCGAGTGCGTACCTTACCTTCTTATCTGGACATAACCATGTCGTTGCAAGAATAGTAAACAATTGAAAGTAAAATGCATGAATGCAAATGTTAACATTGCCACTTGTTACTACACTAATATAGTTCTTATGTGAGCTTACTAACTCGTACCTCACCGTAATTTTTGAAAATAACTCGTTTTTAGTTCTACTAACCCCGATCTAGCTCTGATACCACATTGTGGCAGAACCGCCTCAAAACCACAGGTGGCTCGCCAAAACTTATCGGATTTGAGGAAGAACGGGCCAACGGGGCCGAAACTCCGAAAAGCGGGGAGGGTGAGGGAGCAGCGGCGCGGGTGGCTGGAGGACGGGGTAGCGTACCTCCCCGTCGAGGAGACGAGGGCTGGGGATGGCCGGGTGGTGCTACTCCGCGGTGGCACCAGAGTTGGCCGGGTGAGAGGGTGAGAGCGAGAGACAAGACAGGGTGCGTGCTCCTGGAGAAAGTATTGATCTGGTGCGGGGTCCTGGCTTCCAGAGGAAGGAAAAAGGTGGAGATGGGAGGCTGACAGGCGGGCCCCGCATGTCGAGGTGTCCAACCGAACTTAACAGTTAAGCATTTTTGAGACAAAAGCGAAACGAACAAATGAACTCGGATTGACTTAAAACTTGGTAGGATGGATCTGTGAGCCCTTTTAAATTGGAATGAGCTTTACTAAATTGAGCCTTTTTAAATTGGAATGAGCTTTACTAAATCTCTACAAATTGCCAACATGAGAGCATTTTCAGTCTAAAACCTAGTTTCCCCCATTTCATCACTTTTATCTTTGAAGGTTTGAACTTCCACTTTTAAATTCAGAATTTTGAATTACTGACTTGGATTCCTTTCATCTTTTTGAACTTTAATTATTGACTTTCCAATTCTGTCTAAAAATTTTTTTACCTCGACTTCATGAAAAGCTAGGTGTTACAGATTTAACAAGGGTGAATCCAAAATGAATAACATTTATTACTAGTGCACTCACAGAATCTGTAAAGATGTCAGCTCGCCCTGGCGCTCTGTAATAGATCCATTAAGCTCGTTGTATGACAAATCTCTAAGAAGAAGGTTACAAAAATCAGTTTCATATGAAACATTTTTAATTTGATAAAATGAGAAGAAAAAAACATCTTCCTCTTAAAGGGAGTTTAGCACTGACATGTAATTACATGGGTTGATTCTTCATATTGTAATAGGAGTAGCATTTTAGTTTACTGGTTTTAATAACATAAGATGTTGGGAAAGATGAGTAAGTCTACAAAGGCCAGGTAATAAGCAGCAATAATGTTCCCAATTAGTATGAAGTACCAGGGAAACTAACAATCAGGCAATGACATCTAATTGTTGTAACTGTTGGAAAATAATTCATATTCCTGAGTTGGCGAAAGTCAAATACAATTTGACTATGAAAAACATACAAGATCATTATAGTTGGATCTTGATGTTTCTGGGAGTTGTCAAGCTAGCATGAGTTGTAGTCTAGTTGTTAGAAGAGGTAGTCAAATTGTACTTAACCAACTATATGACAGCAGTAGTGTTGGAATTTGTTTTTGCTTGTGGACAGCTGTAGGACAGCTGCAAGAGTAGAGGCTTATAACGGTTTGTAACTCCTATATATATGTATGTCTATATGGAATGAAAATAAGAAGCTTAACACCCCAAAATGTGAGTTGTGTGTGAGAGCTGCCTCCTCCCACTGTCTAGTTCTAATATTTGTTATCAGAGCTAGGTTGTTATGTGATGTGTTCCCATCACCGGAGGAGTGCTCATGGTGGCAGAACGAGGCGGTGTACATGGCAACAGCATGTTAAAGGTTCTAGGCTGTGTGTTGGTCCTTGCCTAGAAGCCATTAGAGGCATGAGGCACTGTGGCAGTGGATCGTATGTGGTCCTGCCTTGGTGCGGTGGAGGCGTTGGTCCAGATCCCAAGCTGAAGGAACGGTGGAAGTGTCAGTTCAGCTCTATTGTGAAGAAGAGGAAGAAGATATCGCTGCGGTGATGCGAGAAAACAGTGATGCTGTGGTGTCATAGGGAGAAGACATCGCTGCGGTGATGTGAGAAAACAGTGATGCTACAGTATCACAGGAAGAAGACATTGCTGCGTTGATGTGAGAAAATAGTGGCGCTGTGGTGTCACAAGAAGAAGACAGCACTAATGTGCTATAGAAAGATGGTGGTACTGAGATACCACAAGAAGTAGATGGTGCTGCGGTACCATGTGGAGATGAAGTGGTGCTGCGAGACCACAAGTAGATGGTGATGCGGTGCCATGTGGAGATGAAGTGGTTCTGTGAGACCACAAGAAAACGGTGCTGTGGTGCCGTGATGAGACTGCGGTGGTTCAAGGCCGCAAGGAGAATGGTAGCTGCGAGCTGCTAGAAAAAAAAAGGTGGCTACGAGCTGCTAGAAAAGAAAGGGTGGCTGCGAGCTGCTAGGAGAGAATGGTGGCTGTGAGCTGCTTTGAAAAAAGGTGGCTGCAAGCTGCTAGAAGAGAAGATGGTTGCACGGTGGCGCTACTAGCGACGTGCACAAACAAAGAAGAGGAAGCCGCTGCGTGTGGCAAGAAGATATTTCAAGAATACGAATTAAAGGGGAGATTGTTGGAAAATAATTCATATTCTTGAGTTAGAGAAAGTCAAATACAATTTGACTATGAAGAACATACAAGATCATTATAGTTGGATCTTGATGTTATTAGGAGTTGTCAAGCTAGCATAAGTTGTAGTTTAGTTGTTAGAAAAGGTAGTCAAATTGTACTTAGCCAGCTGTATGGCAACAGCAGTGTTGGAGTTTCTTTTTGCTTATGGACAGCTGTAGGACAGCTGCAATAGTAGAGGCTTATGGCGGTTTGTAACACCTATATATATGTATCTATATGGAATGAAAATAAGAAGCTTAACACCTCAAAATGTGAGTTGTGTGTGAGAACTCCTGCCTCCTCCCACTGTCTAGTTTTTAACAGTAACCCCCTCTTTCTAATGTTACGTATGGGAACATTAGCGCAAAAAAATCTGTTTCCTATAATCACTGGCCCAGGATCCATTAATACTGGCACAAAAAGCAACTGGATGCGTGGTCACATTTTCGACCTCAACCAAGAGTCTGGTTAGAAATATCAGCTGGCAGAGGAAAAAAAACCAACAATCAGGAAGCATGAAGTCACATCCAATGCAATTATTCATTGGTGACCTCGGTACGGGAAAAATGAACCTTCACAGTAACAATAGAGTTAAAAAAATATATAAAAAGGACATTATCAAGCTTTACAATAGCATGAAAGCTTTTGTTATCAAGCTTGGAATCATTTTATTCTTTTTAAGGTCAACACCATATAAGTAAACTGTATACCATTTAAGAGCAACAACATATAAGATCAACATGCAAACGCCGGCATGCCGACATATTCAACACTACATACCTTTTTTTACTCAACCAGAAGGTTGCCATTGACTCAACATCAAGATCTTGCAGGTGCCAAACAACTCAGTTCTGCTAGTTGTTGCCA